>JAKGSA010001199.1:0-92651 GCA_033558755.1 Philaethria dido | reverse complement strand
ATTAGTTAAGAAACTTCTTCGTTGTATAAACTGTCTTTTAAAACTCTCATAATGTGTCCTTCGATATGAAATAAATAAATAAGTTTTATAATAGTTTTTAAGTACTTAAATATTTACAATGAGAAGAATGGAATGGAGAACCAATAAGTTTTAAAAGTATAATATATTAAAAGCTGGATTTCTATCTATACCTATAATCAAATAACCTTCGCAAATAGAACGAATTACTTATATTCATCTTCAGTCTCTACGTTTCATAACTTTGTGTACATTCACTGTTACTACTACGAAGAGATAACATGCCTCAACGATAATTTTCCAACTCCAGTCTTAGCTTCTGTATCTAAATACTGCCCGAGGCAACCTCGCGTATGTCTAGATATCTAATTTTCTTGTTTCGATTTTACTAGTAATGCAAGCAAGCTAAAACAACAACCTTCATGAATATCGATACAATTACTGCTTGAAATTTTCTTTGTACTATATTATAAAATTACTTACAATTTATATTTCAAAAAGGTATTTTAATTACTTTTTAATAAGTATATTAATTACTAATAAATGAATGAAAAAAACAATATGGTAGAGAATAAATAATATGGAGTTTCTTATAAATAAAGATATCCTTAAAAAAGTGGATTTAGTTTTTTATTCGGCATTAATTTGTGTAATATTTTTCTTTAATTCTTATCTAGCTTGTCTGAATTAGTAATACCAAGGTTAGAGTAATAAAGAGAGTACCTATTTTCTCAGCGTTCAGGGAATTCGAATCAAACTCGTCTCATTAGCTCGTACGGGAAAACTTGGATTAGTTGACCAACTTCTACTAGTAGACCGTCTGTATAGACGTCCACGTTGCTTCGATAACTTTGCTTACAATTTAATTACTTGATAACATTAAAAATTTTCAAGTTGTTGTAACTTATATGTAGAAAATATTATTTAACGTTCGTTAGAATAGTTGTGACTTGATACTTGATGAAAAAAAATGAGATGAGAAAAACTAAGATGAGGATTTCGACATATTTTATTTTAATATGGATGTACAGTAAAAAGTAAATTTACTTGTAAAGTAGTTGACAATATTATAATGATGATCATGACGTCTTCATGGCGCGGTGATTGTGGGATTAATTTCCGAGGAATATTAATTTCCCTAATGTGTTAAAACAAAATGGGACGATGGGTTGCGCTATTCAATACGCCATACGTACAGAACATTATTCTGGACAGGCTATACACAGGAGATGTCTTAAGAAAAAAAAAATTGAGATTGTTTCTTATATTACGGGATACAAGTATTTGAATAAGCTACTTGTTTTATATACATACACCATGTTTTAGAACAGATATTATAGAATCACAAATATAAGGATCGGGTGTTCTTTACACGAACACTTATTTTATATGTTTTGAAAACAGATTTTAGATTTTGGACTACAAAATGATAATAGGTACCGCTTACCCTTCATAAGCTTCGGAGTCTTAGTATCACATTAACGCAAGCAAGCTCCTGCGATTTTCCAGCCGGGTTGTGTCGCTCTAGAGACATTCGTTATCTGCCCCAGCTTGCTTGGATTTATTGACTTTTTTCTGCCTTAATTTCCAGAGATTCGGTCGAATGGACGAACGCCACCACCGGAACATTAACGTTGCCCCGGGGAAATATCGTTTGTTTCATACTATTTTAAATTATCACTTAGGTACATTCTTTATTGTATCTTAAAGAACAAAATATCTCATATAAAATAACAAATGTCAATAAATTATTAAATAAACGTAAAGTTTTTTGTTTATAGTATTTTTCTTTCATAATATGAAACGAGTTTCCGAGTTGGGAGGTACAAAAATTATTTAAAAATTCAATGGCGTCCATAAGAAACTCGTTTTGGGAACGCAACGACTTGCGAACATTCCCATTTTCCTTAATAACATGAGAGAAATTGCTCGATTAGTGCAGAATGGAATAGATCGGAACGTTCAATTGCTAAAGGTAAATCCGTCTCAGCTTCCTGAGGTATTTTTAGTGTTTAATATTTACGGTTCAATTTTTAAATATTATGAAGCTAGCATAAATTATTTGACCTCATTTTAATTAAAGTTTATCCATTTCCAATTTAACGGAAAATATTTAATGTTGTAAATAGATAGGAATTAAAAATTCTGAAAATAAAAAAAGAAGAACTTTCACAGGAATTGAGTGCTCAACAAGCTTTCGAGTTCTTTTTAAAAATTTAAATCCATCAATGGGACCAACCCATTTCTCTTTTCTATAGCCGAATGAAATTTGCAATCATTTTATTGTAGCTAACCATTACCCGTAATAGTGAAAAACACATAATCGTGGCATTGTTTTTTGAACAAATAAATTCCATTAAGTGAGTAGTTTATAAGGTTATATTTGATAAATGTTTTCACTATGTATGTACAATATACTAATTGTAACCCATTTGAGAATAAAATTTAATTATCGTCGTTAAGGTTTTAAATCTACGGAATCTCGTAGAGGGCAATCACATGTTTAAATTACATTTCCTCTCAGAATTACGTGTTCAGAATTTAATTTGTAATTGATTTTTACAGTTTTTACTATGTATAAACGAGTATTAAAAATAAGATTCGAAAATTAATTTAATGAGTATAAAATTTCAGACTTTTTGTTTACTAAGCGGCAAATTTAACATTTAAGAGAACCCTTAAAAGTTTAATAAAAGGTATTTAGTTGTAGTAGTAATTAATAAAAATAATTATTATTTATGTTTAAATTAGAAATTGCTGCAATTAAGAAGTATTCTTTAAACAAATGGATATTCCAATAAGTATAATTATTTTTGTAAGATGATTTACTATATATTATTAGGAATACTCATGCAGTTTGGTTATTTAATTTAAAAATTATAGACTTGAAACAAAAATAGTTCCGCTGGGTTGCTTGCTCTGTTTTTTCTCAGGTCTAAGGCATTAACTTTAGTCAACCAATAATAATTTATTTTACGTTTAAAAAATGAAGTACGTAACTTTGAATAAAATGTGACTTAGATTATAATATTAGATTAATTTTGTTATTTTGTGTTCTTTGATACCATCGAAAATGCAATGATTCTGAGTTCGATTCCGAATCGGAAGAATGTTTATATTTAAATTATTTTCATTCCCTAAATCTACGGTAAAACATAACATGGCGTTGAATTCCGTCATTCAACAATCTATGTCTCGAAGTCGGACGGAAAGTGGAGAACGGAGCGTCTTCACTTTAGGTTCGATTTATTTTATATTTTAATTATTCCGTTTTTCATTTTGCACATGAACAGGGGTTTGATGAGCGTTATAAAAGCCACAGTCTGCGCTAATTTCTGAAAAAAATAATACAGTACTAGGATATGAATTTATCATTTTGAAAAATGTTTGTTTATGTTCTTAAGCGTCTTTTATGAAACCATTGAACGGACTTGTATGAAACTGTTTTGTTGTAGGTACAGCTTTTAGGTGTTAGGACCTACAGTATAATTCATTTTAAATACTGACGCATATCATGTAGGTCCATAAAAGAATAGCTAAGCTTACAGCAAGACAGCGCCTGAATATAAGCCCGATGACTGTGGATGTCGATGTGAATTATTATTTTTGAATTATTTTTCCCGTTCCGGTATGGCAAAATGCGGCGGCCTCTCAAATTCAGATGAAAAGAGAAAAATTGAGTATGTTTTTATTACCTACCTGCCATGCAGGAAATGCGTGAATTTAGATAAATTTCAACCGTCTGGAAGATCTGATTTAAAATTAAATCATCACGCATAAACGCATAAACGCGTTTACAATAACACGTTTATGCGCCTGGACTAAATATTTATTTATGCAATTATAAATTTATTTCTAATTAGTAACCTAACCGTATCTCAATGTATGATAGTTTTCCAGCGGCAAAGTTTAATTTGTGTCCGAATGCAGTTTGTTTTTCCATTAGACAAAATTTTAGGAGGGTGTTTACAAGAAAATCGACAAGTACGGAAAAATCTTTGGGACTCAATTCTTGTGATGGACTTTGACCATTTTACATATTGATACGGTACTCCCGGTGTCTCGGAGTTCAACTTACACTTGACTGGTTATTTTATCAAAATTGTAGGAATTTTTTTTATAATTGTAAGTCAAAGCAAATATCCCTATGTAAATAAAAAAAAATAGCGTTAAAAATATTTTAAAATTTTTCACGAGGATTATTATTATTATTTACTTTAATAAAGACATTAATTTGTTAATTACAAAAACATAACTAACATATACTGCTATTTATGTGTATGTTTGGATTTACAAAACTGGCTCTTAAGCTCTGTTCTGCACTATCTGGTGGATGCAAGCTAAATGGGATTATATATTATTATAACGTGCGTGCAAATCAACAAGCAAAAGTTTTTATATATGAAATAGTAGATTCATTCATTAATTTATAAATATGAAAGACTTGAATAGTTTCAAACTCGAATAAAAGTTTTCGGTATGAATCCAATCATAGACTTAGCAGAGGTATTTCTAGAAAAAGTCGGATATCTTGCCAGATTAAAAACATTCAATTTAAATATCCCGGACCTTTGTCCAGTGAGTTTCCGTAGGCAACCGGGCATGAAATTTCATTTAATCGTTGGAAAGAAGTGCGTCTCGGCTAATGCAGATTGCGAAGCTCACCCCCGGGACCGGTTAATTTATAGCTCAACAAAATTTTATTCTTTCTTTAACTGTTCATTTATCCATTTTTTTTATAGTTAATGGAGTGGATTTAGTGAATTAGATATTTAATTTAGGTAATTACAGCGTGCCTTTCGTCACATCGTGTCCTCTTAAAGAATTTCTCATTTCCTTAAGTATTTATTTTAATTGGTGAAAATGGCCTTGAATATTTTGTTTTGACAGTTAATTTGTTAAGAAATCGACATCATTAAGTTAGATCTCATTTTTTTAGGTCGCATCGAGAGTAATCATGACCTAGTTTTATTCGCGGTCGATGCACATATTCTATAAAAAATATTTATTGTATTTTATTAAAATATGCACGTTCAAATTTGCATTTTATATATTTAAAAAAAGGCATTATAAATTTTAATTTATTTTCGAATTGCAGAAAGTCAATATTAGTATAACAATATAGACATATTAAGTCAATAAAATAGATATTACTCACCTTACTGACAAAAATAAAATTTGTATAAATGATCCAACGCAAATCCATCCATGTACTGATATCAGAGAGTTATAGCTAATATTTATCGACATACATGCTATACCTACCTATCAAAGAACCAGATTGCTTGTTTAGACGATAAAATAAATACGAACCGATTCCCTTCTGATTTGGTGACCTTTTCTTGTTGACAGCTTTATCTTTAGATTTCTAAGATGTGAGGGCGTGGAAAAGTTAAATAAATTTAAGGAGAACATTAGATAAGGGAATGGCTTTTGTAATGTGTTCGGGACGCCGTAAATGCAACCAATGTGTGTCACAGATATCTGTCGGAAACATACTGTGAATTCAAACTTCGCGTTACAGTACGTTATAATTGATTTATAAAGCGATACTGTATTATTGATTAATAATAAATATAAAAAACTATTTTTCTAATGTTTAATAAAAACATTTCCACATTCCTTACAAACCAGTGTTATACTTGTAGCGAAGCAATATCAGGTACTTAATTATATGAATAAAATATTATTTGTTGCTATTTTTAATTAGAAAACCTAACGTCCATAGAAAATGTCGTAAATTCGCTATCTGGTACATATCCCACTGAGAGTAACTGTGCTGGCTTGGAGAGTATTTATCCATAGCTGGTTAACAGTACAGATACGAAGATGGAAATGAAGGGTGAAAACTCTTTTTTTCACCCTTGTACTAAGGTTAAAATAAACATACATTGTAAAATAATAATTAAATATGTATTTTTGTAAGAAAACCTCTGAAGAATAATTGTAACATTTCAAAAATATCCAATATGTATTATATTAACCTCGCTGCTGCAGAACTATTACTGTTGAAATTGTGGAATTATATCACTAACTATTTGAATTTTCTATATTACTATGTTCTTTTATGAAACCGTCTGAAGTGAGTAAATGGAAATGAAAAGCAAAAAAGGTGTAATAAATCCAATAGGCAAGTCCAAACGTACTACATACGTTTGACGTTGAAGAGATTAATATTTAAAGTAGATATTAATACTATTGGCTTGTATAAAGCTTTCATAAAAAATTGCTTCTCTTATGAGAACATTTTATGAAATGATATACGTTATTTCATTTATTAATTAATATATAGACATTTTTGAGTATACTTATGAGGTTCTACCACTTAATAAGCAATCTATAATGTGGGTGGAAAGTAGAGAATGGGAAGTAAGGACACTACTCTCTGTCCATCCAGATAAATACGAGAATTGCGTGAAATCAATAAATAAATCTGATTTTATTTATTAAGTTTCAGCTATTATATATGTACTTAGTAAGATAAGTAGGATATTTAAGGGATGACAATTGACGTACTATTGTCTTAAATAAAAAAAATATGCAGACACTAAACTAATTTCTACAGTGCTGTTTATTTGTATTACATATCTTAAAAAAGTACTAGTAAGTAATGTAACAGTGTCAATTGATAAGCTTAAAAAAAGCCTAAGAAAAAGCAACAATGAAAAAAGATGGAAGAAACGGAGATTCGATAGATAATCATAAATCTGAAACAATAGAGTTACGGCATATGTTAGAGCGTGGAGTTAATTTCAAACGATGTCACAAGTTCCGAACACAATATGGCATCATTGAATAACCACGGTGCTTGAACGGCGCATTGACGTTGACGAAGATTGCCTATAAATAATGGAGTCGGCTAACGACTGACGCCGCGCGCAATACGTCAGAATCAAATCTATTGTTAGTTCATCAGCTCATGCTGCGGCTCCTTGTTAGCTGCGATTATCGCGCTATCCTTGCTACATAAGCTATATTTTTTACTGTTTCATAAGAAAATAGTATTTTTTAGGACTTATATTGATAACATCTGTTGGCCTTTTTTTCGTTATTTCGAGCTGATATGTATCAGTACGAGTTTATGTCAGTGGATAAATTCAATTCAATAAGTAGAATGATAATATTTTAAACTGTTATAAATAACAAATGGAACAAAATCGGATTGAAAAATATGTCATGTCACTACTAAATTACCTTTTTCAATTATAAATATACAGAAAAAAGTTTTTTGAAATTAAAAATGTATAAATGAAGTTACGCGTATATTGCACATGTAAGGTGTTAAAATATTTCAAAACTAAGGGTATAATTCACTGGGACATGATGAAAACAGTGAATTGGTGAAGCCGCGCTGTCGGCACGCCTGTATAAATGTATCTGATTTATCTGCGCCGCATGTCCAACTCTGTTTTATAGCTCTATCGTTGTTTTCCACAGCCCATTGCGCTCATCAGTGTGTACTGCGTGCGTGATGTACTCAGAGCAATCTGAGTATGTTCTATAATGATTATTAATGATTTCAAACATTTAACGTTGTGAGGAGTCAATGTGTTAGTAAAGTTAAATCATTTTAATATAATTATTTTATGAATATACTAATTTAAATAGTTTAGTTTTATATAAATTTATACAATGAAAAATAATTAGGTTAGAATTCTTAGTATTTTAATATTTCTAATAAAATGTAAGGAACAGAATATTCTTGCCAATACTATTGGTTCTGTCCTAGTTTCTACGTAGAATCCTTTTGTAGTACTGTTGAGGCTTTATTTGTATTTGTATATTTCATTAATATTCTGTTAAAATAAAATTTTATTTTTTATGGAAATATATATTAAAGGAAAGCCAAAGGGCCTTCCTTAAATATTAATTTATTTTTATGGACACAATACAATATATCATACGAAAATAAAATATTATTGTCCAAGTATCAGAATGTACAATTGTTTTTAAGTTTAAGAAATTCTACTAATCAATAACCTTGTAAAAGTTCGATTGAAGAATTTAAAAATGCAAATGTATCTTGCAAGTAAATAGGATAATAAATACAGAATCTGTCGTGTATTTGTTATCACATCTTTGGCACTTGTTAAATGGCTACGCATTTATTAAATGACTGAATTAAATTCGATTTCAAAAACCGGAAAATGCTTAAAGCTATACCATGCTAATTTAGTAAGGAGCTGCTGGTACTTTATTGAGCATCTGTTGAAATATTAAAATAGAGATGCCTGGATTACTGTGATAAAAATAGAAGACCTCGGTTATTTTAATAAAGTAAAGAAAAATGTTCGCATTTACTTTTTAATGTCAAGCTATACGTGATATTCTTAGTAACTATTAAAGGCTATGCTTTTATAATGCAGGTACATACTAAACTGTTGATGTATTATGAATAAGTTAAAATTTAAAAGATTTCATTTCAATAACGCTAATTTCAATAATATAAGTATCAAAAGCACCTTATAATATATCGGAAAATCTTCTTGGATATTTTATGTGCATACCAAAAGGTATAAATTACGTGCACATTATACAGTTAAAACGACCAGTGGAATGAGAACGGTGGACCTCAATGGAGCTTCCGTTCTCATATTGAATTACTTAGGTTGGCACATGAGAGGGAAGGGAGAGTTCGAACTAAATTGCGGGGGAAGGTGAGGTAGCAATTCGTCTCGTCAGTCTAAGGCTAGCTTATCGAGCACTCCACACTCGCTACACTTGGCACATGCTAACTGAAACTGATTTACGTTATAGGTTATAGTTTATTCACAAATGGACATTGCTTTATAAGATTAGTGGCAGCCACATGAATAAACAAGCAGCGTTGTGATCACTGGTCTTGTATGAATTTAATTTTGGTGTCATAGTGTTTATGTTAGTGTTACGATTTGGGATCTCGTTAACTGAATTAATTTTGGAAGTTAGTTTATAATTTAACAGTTCGAATGGATGTTCCGGCTGTGATAATAAATTATTGTATTACGATCTTAGTTATATACCTATATAATTTTAAGTATGTTATTAAAATTGTTATCCATTTTGTACAAGTTATGAGAATATTGTATATACTTGCGATAGATATATATTTAACTATGTTAATGCACCTTTTTAATTTAGGGAACTCGTTTCAATTATCTATATACTCAGTAAAAAAATAAAATTATTTTTTACAATATTTTTTTCTGTACCTATACGTAAAACTCTTCCGTTATTGACTGACCCGATGTCGATGACCCGATGTCACCGATGAAACTGGGCGTAGAAAGCGCAAGCTGCCTAAAGAGTGTAGGGGAGCAGTAAGAGAGAGTCTTGAAATTCCTAGTAGAACAGAAACAAATGAGATTTTCGTTTTATTGTCCACGCGAGTGAAGTTTACTAGTGTTTTTTAATTCTCAGGCTTGAAGAGATCCATCTGCCTTTGCTTTAATTTAGTTCACTCAAATACGATATTATACAAACAAATTCTAATAAGATAAAAATATAGTGAGATAAAATATATTTTCTTCGTAATAAAATATAACGTTATTTTGATCAGGTTTTTCTAAGTCTATAACTTTAAGTATGTTTAATACTATTTTTTATTAAAAATAAAAAAAAATATTTTAAATTGGAAAACTAACTATAAAATAAAATGGACAATATATAAATCGAACACAAAAATGTAGCAATTGAATAAGAGACAGAGAAGAAAAGGAAAATATTTAAATCAATACATTATTACAATCATACTTAATATTTTATATGATGAAACATGCATCTTTTCAATCATTTTTCTGATATACGAGTACGATGACTAGGAAATTTTGTGTTAACTTTCAGATTCTACTGCTGAAATTTCATATTATCATTGAAGAATATCATTGTATATAATTTTATTTGTATGTATTTATATGTATATATTTATCTATTTTTCTTTATATATATATGTGTGTATGTATGTGTATGTATTATATATATGATATGATTATATATATACCTGTATATTTATTTCCTATCTAAAGAATGCTGGTTAGCGTTAAGCCCGCCTTTTGTACATATTTATTTGAATTGTGTGAAGAATTTATAAATAAATAAATAGTAATATATTTTAGAAGTTCGTAACCGTCCGTCTAGAAATGTTTCCGATATTTATTTGAACTTGGAACGTGATACATCAAACTTATACGTGCATAATAATAAAATATATTGAATCGACCCTTTACTATTTTAAATTAATATGAAAGGTCATAAGCCGGGGAAATGAATTTACATAAGATACGTACATTAAAACATATTTAGGCCCTGTAAACGTGATTGCTTGTGGGTTCGGTACACACTCGAGGAATGATTATATTGAAATAATTTTTATTTACTTGACTAGAGAGAGCGCGGCGTTAAGTTCCGACACTCGATACGCTATGTCTATTTCTATAAAACGTGAAATTGCTCCTCATCAATATCAATATCATAAGTGTAATCCAATTGTTTTATGGTGGCCGGTAATATGAGCACAATAGTAGGAGTAATATAAGAGAAAAGCTTTCATACTTTATCTATTTTTATTTTTTATTTTCTCTTGCTTGTAGAGAATAACAAGGTAAAATAATTTCCGATAAATTCGAAACAAAAACAAAGGATTAATAATAGTTCCTTCGGTAAAACGAAGCGTATCAAAGGAAACGACGGTAAAATGGCAGTCTCAACTTAATCTTGCCACTTAGAGGAGTACAGATTGTACTGACATTTTATTGATGCCTTCGAAATACAGTCCAGGTCTAAAAGAGGACTTTTGCTATGAAAAATATAACGTATTTGAAATATTAAATTTGTTAGAAGTAAAGGCAAACATTAATGTACATTAAATCAATATTCTATAGTAAATTACATGTGTGTTGTTTTTTATCGATTAAAAAACATTCCGTGCTAGATGCCAAAGGATATATATTACAGTAATATTTTCAATTTTGTTGAAGAAAGGAAATACACAAAACTCAAGTAAATTCATTTTAATATTTGCTTTTAATTATTTGGATCTCGTTATACTGAACATATTCTGAGCACTCGAATAATTTTATAAAATATCACTGAGTTAAAAATAAAATTCTATTTCAGAAAATTATTGAAATCCTATTTTAAGTCGAGACATGCTAGCGATTGTATAGATGACGGGCTGATTTGACTGTTCACGGCTGTAGGTATTATCGCGTTCCCGGGGGAAGTTTCATTAACTGGTGATATTACGTTACAATGTGCCCGGGAAGACGGTTCTGTTGCGCTGTTTTGACCTAATTAATATATCACCGAGGGATAAGACGTCTACGGCACTAATTTTGATTAATTGCTAGAGCTAGAGTTTTATCAGGTTACCTTAAGGGGTGCAATTACCATATATTAAAATATGACCTTTTTGTATAACATTATTTTACCAGAATACATATTGAAATTGTATATTTAAGATAAGCTCTAAATTAATACTGAATTTTTACGCGATTTTTGTTCTTTACGAAAGTAAATACAAAGGGTAGTGGAAACATAGCGTAGTACTTTTAGTGCCATAATATTGGTGATATGTATATAGTTTTTTTTTAACTTTACGCTGTATCCCGCACCTAGCAGTTTAGGCAGATGGAACCAGATAATCTAGCGTTAGGACACTCCGTTCTCTAATAACATTTCCGTTCCCCACTTTCCGATTAATTGAGGCACTGCGTGCTGAGTGGCGGAACTCAACGCCGCGGTTTGCCATGTTACCAGAGCGAGGAAATGATAATACTAAATATTATTTAATAAGTGGGGAACGGGAATGTTGAAAGAGAATGGAGTATCTTAACCACTAGGTTCTCTGGTTCCCTCTGCCTACCCCGCTATATGCGGGATACAGCGTGAAGTTAAAAAAAATATATATATATTCATTTCCTGGGGTGGGAATCGAATCTACAACCTGTCGAGTTTACAGTCACACACTTGTGCCTCTGCGCCACGACAGACCTCACATAAATAGTTTTTATGTAATAAAATAAATTATACATTATTAAAATAATAAATATTTAAATACGCGTACATTAAACGAATGAAAGTTTTGATTGTAAGGTAATATTATTTATGACTTATGAAAACTAAACAATTGCTTAGTTGAGAAAAACTTTCTTAGATTTTCAAAATAGCTAACTTTTTAACATTGGATATTTATGAAGTTTTATAACTGTTTTGTTGTGGTAATTTACGGTTATTCGGAAATATGATAATTATCCTTTTTAATATAGAAATCAACTCCAAAAACAAGTTTATAAGAAGTAGGGATGTATATCCACCGCAAAGTGCAACTCTTCTATGACAAGTAATCTATTTTATACGGTACGGTTGTACAACACATACATCACATAAAAATAGGATGCTATAAATAATATATATACACATCAAAATATTCAAAAGCTTGTTATATTTTTTGTAACAATGTACGTGCTCCAGGCAATCTTTTGTACATTTATATCCGAGAAGGTTTATAAAATGAAATATTGTGTTATAAAATGCTAGATTAAATTATTTGTAAAAATTGTTAAAACCAAAACGAACTTAAGCTAAATAATTGTTCGACTTAAGTAAATAGTGTCTTAGCCACCTGGGTCTTGTGTTAATTTGGCCCGTATAATGACCCGCAAGGTAATACAACATTATGCTTTACCGTGCCGTGTAATATATAAGTGTGTAAGTAATCCTATAATTACCTCAGTTCAGGCTCCGTTTTCATTGGTCGTAAACCTCAATGGCTCTGCAACACTGGACCGTCCCATTGCACTATAAAGTGTCGGCTAATAGGGATTACTACACTTAACGTGAGATTTACTTTAATGTTTTTTGGATAGTTAAAATTTTATTTCATTTCACTTATTATGTATTTAATTACAGGGAAATTAAATTTAAATTGCTTTTTGTTTTTCTTTAAAAATATTGGTATGTTTTTTTTTCCGGGTAACTTGCTTATGAAATTTGATGCATTATAAGAGTTAAAATTTGTGCTGGTCAGGTATTCTAAAGATAGATAGGTGTTTTTACACCTATCTACATATTACAGGAAAATTTCATACTAGTTTTTACTAGTATGAAATTTTCCTGTAATTTTAAATCTAGGCCTAAAATTGAATTTCTATTTTAACTTACATTAACTAGATTTCCTAATTTCATGCAAAAAGGTTTAACGTGTAGATCTCAAACCTAACCAACTTTCGAATGAGTTAGTTAGATTATGAAAAATAATTTAGTAAATAATTACTGTAATTATTCTGTAGTTGTTAAAATAAAAAGGGTTTACTTTTAATGTTGTCCTCTCATCCTTAGGGCAGGATCTAATGAATGAAGAATACGTACGGTTGTCAACTTCTCACATAAAAGGATTTAAATATAAATGTATGTCTAGTAGATAATTCTGATATTTATTTATAAGTAAATAAATGGATTGCAGCCTAGAAACTGACATGGCTAGATTTTATTAGATGTATAAAAGATACGATACAATAACTTGCGTCTTATATAAAGAAGATAAGTTAATTAGCCAATTATAAAATATAAAAAATTAAAAAATATTTTTGTATCGTTTCTTATAATATAACTTATATGTGGAATTAGCTTACTCATTTAATTTTTTGTGGGATTATATAATTCACCAACAACATATCGTAATTTTTTGTTATTATTTAATAAATAATTTATTCTATCAAAATATTTGTCTTACTATTGCTATAACGATAAACATCATGGCGGTGCAAGTTTGGCAAAACTTTTATAAAAACTGTATGAACTCTATGAAAAAAGAGTACTCGAGAATACAACAAAAATGTTATTGTATTATTTCCTTATCAGATTGTTTGGGAAGAATTCCAGTCATATAGGAAATAATCCGATGGGTTAGTATAACTTTATTGTTATAAAGTAGCACGTGAAGGATAAAGGTGCCGCGAACTTTTGCCGTGGTAAAACTTGTTTGTAACTTCATGTTCCTCCATGAGCAGTTTAGCTCATGATTTGGTTATATTATGAGAGGTCTATGAACTATGTTTACATTTCAATACAAAAATATTTGCATTATTGTTGATAATATATTATTACAATAACTAAATAATTTTTATAAGTATACAAAGCTCTATAGATGTTTACTAAATTATGCGCTTATTTTTTTGTGTCATTAATGAAAGTGAGATGTTGTAGTTCTTAAAAGCTCTAATATATTATACTCCAAGTTCTATTTCTGCTCAGTTAACGTTCAATCTAAAGTGTGAATAGAAATTCCGGGGTTGAGGTAAAATTAGCGTGTGAGTTTATATGTGCTTGTCCATTGCAGTGTCTAGAACAGGTCAGGACAGCCGGCTAACCGCAGTTTGCGCTAGCCGCATCGACTGCAACTGGTTCGCCAGACTGACACAGGAAATTAATATAAATTCCTATCACATGAACTCCAAACAGGGCGCGCTTCGCCGTCACACAGTCAGTGATGAGCCCATTGTACGTTTCAATCGGACAAACCTTCCTGGTTTATTCATGTTAGTATGCTTCTAAACGATGAATATCGATTGTTGTTAGTTTTGTTTCCAATGAAATGAGTTTAGATCACATAAGCCACGTAGGAGAATGTGTTTTAAATAAAAAGAAAAAAACAATTAGAATATTTAGTTTTTTAAGTAGCCAGAAAAACCGATAAATTATAATGAATGAAAAGCTAAATTGGATGGTAAAATATACAACCGTCAGCCCGTGCAGTGTAAATACTGCGGGAAGTTGATACTCGTTCACATTTCGCTGGGTTTAGACAGTCATATTGAGTAAAATAAAAAACCTCTTTCACAGAAAACCGTTCAATTTTTGTGATAATATATAATTTCTTTTTATTTTTATATTACTATACATTGTTTTTTACTTTATTCCAAATAGTAATAAAATACTATATTTTTTTGTGTACACCTTACAATTTACATATCTTATGATTGTTATGGAATAATTGTAAAATTGTTTTAAGAGAGTATTTGTGGAGTTCTGTGGACAGCATCGCTGGTTTTTCAGCAAAACTACCTTCCGGCCGGTTGTACCTTTCTTTATAGGACGGATACTACTGATGTTTTTGCACTAATTGAGGTTTCGGAAGTGCTGCTAATAGTCTATTTTAATAGAATTATTTGAATATTATAAGAATATTTTGGTTAAGATATTAAACTAACGTGCATACATTAAAAAAAATTAAACTCAAATTTTAACCTTAATACAATAGCGTAGCTTACTGCTACGCTGGTACTATATCGCAGTAATAGCTGACAACTTTTTAAAATTCAAATTAGAAATAAAATAATACTGCTAAAATAAATTTATAATTATCATTTAATGACATTTAAAATTTGATATAATAGTACGTACGTTCATTTTATCACGATATTGTCACAGAAATTTTGCGTGTGTTGAAAAGTGCCTACCGTATATAAGGAAGTGAGACGCCGGAATCCGCCTACTTAGGGGCAATACTATCGCACAAAAGAACGAAATTGCTTCCATCTCCATAAACAGTTGGTTTGTCGATTTGGCGGGCCTTTTGTATCAACACCTTCATCTGATATGGTACGTATGTAATTGATATTTCACACTGTATATTTTTTTCTCTTAAATTGTTTTATGTAAAAAGTCTATTCTTCATAATAATCCCTTAGGTTATTATTCAAGTTTAAGAATATTTACAATATTGTGATATTTAAAATTTTGATTAGGACCTAGTTTTATATTTATAAATTTACAAAAAAAACTCTCTCTTTTTGAAAAACTACTCGTCAGTTCTCAATAAAATTTAAATAGGACCACATAAGAAGCAATAATCATGTTATAAAAAAAGAATAATCAATATTAATTTATCCAGTAAAAAGTACAAAATACAGTTGAATTGGTAACCTCCTCTTTGTTTTGGTTAAAAAATCGACTTTATTTTTAAAAATTATAGCTATACAATTATTTAAGAAAATAGAGAAGTAGTTGTTACTTTCGTTTCTTTTACTAATATGGCATTGACCATCACATTGGAAGTTTTAGTGAACGGCAGAATGTTCATATTTATCTGAACTAGTGTCCCCGTAAATGTGTTAATAACGCACTGCGTTGTGACATATTGTCAAAGTCAAAGTCAAAGTCAAAATATCTTTATTCCATAAAAATGCTTAACATTTACTTGGACATGTCATAAAAGTAGAAAAAAAATGCAAAACAAAATAACCAAAAAAAAATGTGCAATTTTGACTTGAAAAAAGCCCGTTCAAATAGTTGAGCTCATGAGAAGATACAGGCAAAGAAACTCATGGCCAGTCTTTTTAATTGCCAGTATTTGTTACAAATTACAATTAACAATTTTAACTTAGAAATAGAGCAACTCATTTCCAAACATCTTTATCGTAATAATATCGTAATAATAATAAAATATCGTTGTTACTTTATATAAACATGGATGTCAAAGCAGTTTTTTCTTCATGTATTTATATATAGATATATACGTTTTCTAGTTGACCTAATGTTGTGTTCTATGGAAACGCCATAATATGCATATTTATTAAAAAAAATAAAATCCGTATTCGTTGCTACAGTAAAAGTTTATTCAATTATGTAACAAAAGAATCTTAGTAAAACAGAATAATAAGAAACAACAAAACAAAATATAGAGAGATAGGAAAAAGTGCTCTTAAAACTTTTTAAGAATATTATTTTCTAGCTCCATTATTTACTCTATATCCGCTATATTACGCATATTTTATGCAAAGTCAATATAAAAAAATCTATACCGGGATTAAAACTGGCATCAAGACTAACGATACCACAGAAACTATTACTGTAAGGGATAAAAGGCCCATGAAGCCTTTGGGTAGACTTAGGTCCAGATAACGAATTGCTATTTTATTACAAAAGGAATATAATAGTGTCCTCATTTCCACATGTCACAGTCCGCACACTGCGTTTCAAATGCAAAAAGAGAAACACATCAAAGGGACCTGCGTTAGTGTTTTGATCAAGTGTGAAGATATGAGCTGCTCGGTGATGGACAGATAAGAATTTTCTACTGTCCTCTGAAATCGCTTTGAACTGACATAATCACTGCGGCCAACAAATGGACTTGTATTATTACAATTGCTAAGGCTTTCGATTTTATATTTTGGCAGTTTGCAGAAAATATTAAATTAACCGGGTGCAATTATTGTGTACATATTAAATCTGTTTAATAAGTTCATTCGTATGTCATTCTATAAATATTTAACCAAAATAATTCTGTAATGAAAGCGAAAATTATTACGCTTGTATTAACGATTTCAAAAGTAGATATATTTGTTTTTTTTTTGCTCTATAAACGAAATCATAAAATTATTATAAAATTTATGCATGGATAGCCAAATGTCCTTCTTAGATTTGCTCGTAGCTAACGTGAAAGTTAGTTATGACAAAGTTTGATTGTATGGAGAATAAACATTTGTTCCGCGCCCCATTGTTCTAGTACCAGTTACTAAGTTATTTCAAACCAAATGAAAAGATAACGAAGTGTGATTTTACCCTCAACATATAAAGTTGTTTTGCATAAAATTTTCTGTTATGGCATCAGCGGGGCGTACTGAACGAATATTTATGATAATAAAAATCTGAACCTTAATCGGAGCTATTAGAGAGAGTTACGACTTGCGTCAGGCACCAGCGTCAAAGTCGATTATTGTGTTTCACAATTGTGTAAAAAAGATTAGTACATTTACCGTTAACGATCCCGAAAACAGGACCACATCAGACAACATTGGATGGTGGAATAAAGCGAAATAGTAATAAAAGTAAATCGACGGGCCGACCCGGGCCGTTCAACGTGCCGGATTAAATCAAACGTTATACGTCTTAGCAAATTACGGTCCATGCTTATGTACACTCCCCAAATTTAGGCAGAAATAGAAAGAGGTAAAATCTTAATTTGTGATGCTTTGTACGCTGTCATTTGATCTTCATTATGTTTTGTTTAGCTTAACTTTTTTAATGTGTTTCGGAGGTTGCGTTACATGAACCATGTTTAGTTGATATACGTGTAAATCAAATTATATACTATGTACATCAATTATAAAATGCTTCATTTTTATATTTAGAGCAATCTTAAAATTTAGTTTAGATCATTATTGTAGATAATAGGTAACAATGTTAAGGGGAAGTTTTTTCAATACCCTGCCAAGTAAAGAGTCCTTCCATAAATGGGTGTTCAATGCAGTTTCAACGTAATAAAAAATAGATACAGTCAACTTAATTTTGTTCTAATTTCTCTAAGTAATATTTATATAAGAAAAAAAAAACAATGAATAAAAAGTAAAGGTATTTTTTCAACAAGAAGCATATAATTTATTTTAATCACTTTTTTTAATTTCCTTTTTAAACTATTTTGTTTAAGATAAGTGTATCTCGATCGTGGACCAAACTGAAAAGTAAAATACGTCAGGACATCTGTGAATGTAAATTAGTTAGTTTTATATATATATGTATAAATGTATGTATGTATGTAGTAAGACATTATCCCAATAAGATTATAAATACGAAAGTTTGGATATTTTGATGTTTATTCCTTAATAAGTGTAAATCTACTGACTCTAATCAAGTAGGTACGCACCAATATCATTACAAAAGTTATTTAAAAGTCAAAGCTAAATCGAAAGGTCGTTAAAACGACAAATTTCCTGCTAATAAAATGTTCTGCATCATGAGCGATAAAATTTATATTACGATCGTGGTGTCATAGTCTTTCTGTAAGTTCTGGGAAGTAAAGCTTAGACGTACCGTTAAGTCGTTGCGAACAATATTAAAGCCGCGATAAACTTAAAAACAAGTTTAATCCAAGTTGCCGCGGACTCCATATACCTTCATCCCCGCAAGCTGCCTGCATTGCCGTTGAATTAGCCTGCTTAAACACCCATGCGCAATTAAAAATAATCTTTTGATTGTTTCTTAATTTTTATTTGTTCTCGGATTTTTTTTAATTTAATGTATAAAAAGTAAAACTTACTAAAAACGAACTAGAGCGTAGATGTGCAGGAAGTTTAGAATAAGATTTTAAAAATATCATAAATTGCAAAATTTATGTGTTTTTTCCACAATATTTATTACAGGATAAATATATATAATTTAAATTGTATAATATTTGAATATGTGCTTAGGTGTGCGTCGTGGTCTAAGGTAGAAGAAAAGGAAGTAAGCAAGAAATTCTCTCTAATTATGGTGTCACTCACACCATATATAGACATACGTATTCCGCAAAAAAAAATGCTAATAACTTCAGACATAGGATAGACGTAAGACGTAGGTAATAGTATGAATATGTTATTACTACAATTTTATAAATTATTTTATTCCGAAAAAAATTGTATACCTATTTTTGAAAAAAATGTCATAAAAAGTTATGCTAATTTATTATATTTTTTATCTTTATGCATCCTCTGTGTTTTGTGAATGAGTGTAGAGAAGGTTGTACGACTATATTCATTGCCTAATGGATTGTTACATTAGGAGGAACATAATTCTTCATTGAAATATATTAATTATTACGGTACATTTATAAATTACAGTTACCTAATTATTATTTCTGTATATAATGACTAAATTATATTACTGCATTTAATTTCGTTTGTTCATTATTTAAGTGAACATATGCTTTAATAACATAATTCCAATAATTCCAGTTCAAATTAAATTGGTTCTAATAGAGGCCAAAAAGTGATCAGAGCAAGTGAAAATAAAATCCATATATAAGCATTCTTAAACTAATATGGAGTTTAATCAACTTAAAGCAAATTCTATATATTGCAATTTTGATTCATATTTTTTTGTTACAGTTATTTCAAATTAAGTAATAGTATTATAAAAAAACTCGTGTATTAATATATACATATACATATTTTAATATTTTTAACATATTTTGACCTAGTTTCTCATGTTGTATATTTTTTTGGAAAATAATATTTATTTACACTGACGCTGGCCGTATTAGACATACCGAATTACATATATAATTTGAGGTATTATAATTTGGGTACAACAATAGTTATTTTTAGTCACAACATAGCGTACAACAGAATATATATGTTATTATACTTATTTAAAGCCATGAGGTCGTTGTTATGTTTGTTTCACATAGAATATAATATTCTTTAATAATAATGGCGCCAATCTTTTGTTATAGGTATTGTGCTAACGTTTAGTAAGGCTTCGCATTCCTTTATTTTCTTATAACATAATATTTAATTTTTTCGAACGAATTTTCCGGAATTCGGGGACTTGGTAATGGAAATCTATTTTATTTTTTAGGAAAAAAGTGAACGTGATTCGATACGTTTTAGCAGTGTGTAGTGCACGGTTCGCTTGGTTTCCGATTGCATTATGGCGACGGCAGTCGCTAGACATTACTGAAGCCATTACCTTATCTAAAGTCCTTCTCGGATTTATTTAGTTTTCCCTCGCCGCAATTTATCGAAAACCGCTCGATAAAGTTGTCAACAGGAATGGATCTGGAGCCAATTTGAGAGAACGGCTGAAAAAACGTGAATAGCTTTTTGGACCTTAGTTCCACTGACTGTATTAGATGGCTTAAAAGCTTTTTATTCGCCGACTTATAAATACTATCAATCACTTAAAAAATATTAAATAATGCCGTCAATGATTTCATCCACATATTTACTCGTATAAGTAAATTTTAGCGGATTTTCTTACAATTTACGTTGTAATTTTATCTTTATTCTTATCCTTCACTTTTAAGATTTATATGTACCTACAATAAATATCAGTTAAGCTTATTACAGTAGAGAACATTTTGTTAAAGGCCTTTTATATCACTGATTGGAAAATTATTATAATATCAAAATCTTGCGACCTCATAACCTATTTTATTTATAGACATGCATTTTAGTAAGTCTAACAAACTGTGTATACTTAACTAGCACAACAAATGGCCTGGTCTTTATGCACTGTGAAGTGGTTGATCCAGTATCGGCACGGAGATAACGATCACTTTCTTGTTAGTAAATAACGCTGTTTTCAACGTAAAATTTATAGTTTCAATTCTGGATATTCTTTTGGCGACATTCCAAAATATACGTATTTCAAGATACTTTGTCTGTTGTCTTGTTTATGCCATTTATGCGACGAAATTACGGAACCGTGAAGGAAATACTAAGCGGATGGTATATGTCGCTTTCTCCGAATTTCCTACCGGCGCCACACCGACTTAAAACTCTAGAGACGTTTTCGAAGAAAACGTGTCCATAAGAGCATTCAACTTGAAGAAAAGTAATAAAACACAGAATTTTAACTCGTAATTGAAAAGTTTTTAAAAGTTTATTTTTACCGTTTCTTTCAAGGAAAACTGAAACAAATCTGTTAAATATTTGGATATCCAATGCTTAATCTTCATATATATTGATTGTGAAATCTAAAACCAGGTGATCGTGAATGTGTTGTGGTCAAAAAAGTGCATAGACTGCACCTATATTCATTGACACGCATGTTACTCCAAAATTTGTACATGGTAACATTAATTTTTACAACCCGTATGAAGTGAGGTTGTTCATGATAAACAAAAGAAGAATGTGCGTTTGGCGAGCCATTGCAGAAATAGTAAGTAATGAGCAATTGTTAAGTGAGTGACGAAACTATTGTGCCCGAAATGATTGATAAAACGTGTGGCTCGGTATAATGTTAAACTATATTTCTTATTTATAAGGTAATACAGTGAACGTAGGCAAAATGGCGGTGATATACCGCATTCGAGGTGTATGTGTGGTTAAGATATATATACCGAAATATATAACGATATACATACTATTGCGGTGACCTATATAATGGATTTAAAATAGTATTTTGATTGAAACATTATATTAATATTTACGTATGGAATATAATATAATATATATTTTTCAAATATGGTGTTACGAGTATCATATTATTTGATTAAAATATACTAACGATATGTCAACGGAGCTATTATAATATACTAGCTTTCCGCCCGCGGCTTCGCCCGCGTGAAATTCGGTTATATCGCGCGATATGATAAGGAGTATCCTATAGTCTTTCCCAAGGTTTAGACTATTTGTCAAAATTGGTTAAGTGGTTTATGTGTCGAAGTTGTAAACAGTTAAATAATCTTACATGATTTTATGTTTGACAATAAGGAACTTCCATACGAACTGTCATCCCCTATTTCAACCCCTTCTATCATGTTTTTCGCGATAAAAAGTATCTTATTTCCTTTCTCAAGTTCAGTTCTATCTTCATACCGAATTTCATTAAAATCGGTTCAGTGGTTGAGGCGTGAAAGCGTAATAGACAGACAGACAGAGTTACTTTCGCATTTATAATATTAATAATTTTGACCTACATCTACATAATAAATTTATTAATAATAATTATAGAAAGCCAAAAGAAAACATTCAAAGGAAGAAAGTATTGAATAAATAAAGATATCGACACGTTTTCACGAGCTCTCAATTTATCTAAGAATTTTATTCATATCCGGAAAGAGGGAACCGCTTCAGAAGATCTCGACATATGTTGAAAACTCGTAAGCCTTAAGTACTTGTTATTCTCTTTTTTTCATATTATACGTAATCAAAATTCTGTCATCTATATATAAATACGTGAAGCAAATTTTGTACTCCTTTTTAAAAAAATTAAGTGTACGGAGGAGCATGGAACTTGGCACACTTATCATTTATATAGAGAGGGAGTGCAGAATGCAATTTTTTTTAAATAATGCATAAAAAGTATATTAAATGAATAAAATAAATATATACACTACCATGATTTGATGTTCACGTTTATATAAAGTAATATATACATTGCTAAAGACAACGCGTTGTTAACGCGTCACCGGGGCTACTAGTCAATATAAATATGAAATATGTCTTATGCGGTTAAAGCAAGACGTCTAGTACAGTCCGCTTTTAATAGTCGTTAATAAAATGATGTTCTAATTGTTTAATATTTCAAAATAATGTGTTTTAAAGCTTTTTTTTAACATTACTCTCTATCCCGCACATAACAGGGTAGGCAGAGGAAACCAGAGAACCTAGTGTTAAGACACTTCACTTTTTTTTAACATTTCTGAGCTGAGAGACGGAACTCAACGCCACGCTTTGCCTAGTTATCAGAGCGAGGAATTGAAAATACTAAATGTTATAAAATATTTTCATTTCCTGGCGTGGGAATCAAACCCACGACCTGTCGCGTGTACAGTCACACGCTTGTGCCTCTGCGTCACGAAAAGCCTCATTTAAGGTTTACATTCACTATAAATGCCAATCGGAGGCAATCAATATGGCTAAGGATTTTTATTTTATCGTTATATTCAAACACCGTTCAAAGCAGTAAGCCCGTTGTCATAAGGTAAGTTAAAATTCAAGTTGAAAAGCGGATTAGGACCGTTAAGTTTGTTGCGAGACAAAGTTATATTCTCTAAGGCAAAAAAGAAATTTCTTCAACGGTGCACATCTTACAAAATATTAAAGGTTTATTTTATGTAATAATTTATTTACGTTTATTGATTACTAATCTCTCTTTTTGTTTATAAATTTCTTATAATAAATAAACTATAGATTTTTTCAGGTGCCTAGATATTTCTTATGAAAGTCTGCAATAAAATGCTATTACTAATTATTAGAAATGAGTAACATTTCTATAATAAAAAAAGATGTCTGTGAATACACATTACTATTAGCTTCCTATATCGAATCAAGAAAAATATTATATCGTCAAAAATAAGCATAACACAAAACAAACATAAAAAATAAAATTACAAAATTCACAAAGTTACAACTCTAACATAATTAGTTAAAAAAGTTTATTATTACACAAATATTCGGGCAATTTTTCTCGCTTTTACAATGCCGAGATTGCAAGGTAAATGCACACTCCGAATAAACTTGCTGACGCTCGATTAATAACAACCGAGTTCTGTATGCACAAATCTGTGCAAGTTGGCTTGTTAAGCCTTTGTGCTGAATACGAGTACACGCCAACCACTCCATCATAATCCCGTGCCTTCACAAAATGACTCGACTTTCACGCTCAAAAGCACAAACGTTTTCTTAGCGAGCTAGTTTAATGTTATTTAAACAGGACAACAACTAAGAGAGAGTCATCCTTTTCCATTCAATTACCGGTCTTACTATTTTAGTTTATCGTCACACCCACAAACTAAGTATAAGTGAAATGATCTTCAGAATTCCAAAGTTCAAAGTTTGCTAGTTCTATTTGCATAACTTATGCACACTATCTCTGTAATTACCGACGACTTCACTATTACCATTTATCTTATGAACGAACTCATAGAGGAAAGTGTGCGCTCTAATCACAGGATTTGTTTTAAATGCTCACGTTCTCGATGACCTCTTAGAGAATTGTCTGCAAAAGGAATTGTAAAAATTTGGCACAAAAACAAAAGAAAATAGTCGGGGCGGTCCCTTAGGAGTCGTTGTTAGCCCTGGGACGCTACTTAAATCAAATGTTCGCCATTCAAGGAAATTATAAGAATAAGCGAGGGATTCCCCCTGGCCTTAAAGTGTTCCGTGGAGTATGGACTTTAAATGCCGTTACTAATTTTAAAGCTTTTAATTATTTTATTACATATATATATTTTGGTTTAGAGAATTTTATATGTTGTCATGTACAAGAATCTTTTCAAGAGGACTCTATAACTCTTAATTTATTTAATGACAGTATAAAATAATATAAAATACATATTCAGACAGTTTTACATCGTTTGTGGCGAAGTTGGTAGGTTGGGATGTATTAGGTGAATGCAAACTACGATTGCGGGTACTGATATGGTGAAAGCCTCGCCTAAGACGTAATATAAATAGACAATAAGTGTAAAAAAGGTTGTTTAGCGGATTTCTCCGCTTACGCCACAAAATACCACAGAAGAATATCATTCGCTTTCTTTATATGTTGTTATATATTCTATATATTCATGTTACACGGTTTCGATATTTTAAAATATAGATCTTGATTTACTCAGGTCTAAATTTAGTTTATTTCGGTCTCGTGTACGCGTGTACCTACACGGCTGACATGGAGCTTAGCAGCGATGTTTTGGTTTAGCTGAAAAGTGCTGCAACATTTATGTGTACCACCTGTTACTAAGCCAACATACAAGTAAACGTTGATAAATCTTGAAATTGGTTTCAAAGTTGTTTCTCGATTTTGTGTTCTATATATTTTTATACATATTTATTAGCTGAGATAAATTGAGACGGAATATGGTAGATGATTTTCTCGTTAGTTAAGCAATCATAGTGTGTAGTCTAAAGCCCATAGAGAGATCAGAGAAGCTATGTTTGTAGGCGTTAAAGCCGAACGTTTATTAACAGTTTGTGTTCGCGCCGATCCAGTTGGAAGCGATAATGTTCTGGTGCCCACATTTATGGTCCGCTGCGTGCCGTTTGTTCAACCACTGGGCTGCTGATTCATTTTGTGACGGCACAACGCGTAGATATCGACCTATTTGCCATTTCAATACACTTTATATTAAGTATTCAATGTCTGTTGCTTTAAAATATACGTAAGTACACACATATACAAATAAATATTGTTTTAAACCAAGACTAATTAAAAAAATACTTAATTTTATCGAAAATAAATCGCAGTTCCGGAAAGATTCGCTTTGATTTGACAATTTTCAAAAATAATAGGCAAGCATAAAAGTTATTTTGCCGACTGAGATTCTTATACCATTTGCAGCGACCGTCTCTCTTGCAAGCACTAAATCTTGCTTTTCTTTCTTTTGTCTGCTGAACAAGCAGCCTTTAAATCTTAAAAGTTCCGAACTATTTTCTTTAATATCGTAAATGTATCTTACTTTATAAAACAACAAGTGTAAAATATTATGATATATTATGATATATAAAAAAATGCATAATAAGAACTTAGTTATGTATAACAAAAAAAAAATAGAAATAAAGTAGACATATTTACAGCTAGTACCTAATTGTATTGCTACTGTAATTAAAGAAACAAACTTCCAGCGTATGTACAGTATACATACTATTTGTAATAATTATGCCGGGGTGACGGGGTGACATTCCCATGCTAGATTGACATCGTCGCGATATTCGAGCGCTCACAAAATGGAAAATTTTAATTGGTATCACATTACTGACATTCTGACAAAGTCTCCTCATATAAACATAAGTAGGTAGTTCGAGAAATTCGAACTTGTAATTAGTCAACCGTTAATGTAGCCAAGAACAAACTCTTGTTAAATATGATTTAAATTTATTTTATAATATGAAAATATTTTGTGTCACTTATTCCTACATATACGGATTTGCAAATATAGACTTACTATACCTCACTCGTCACTGGGATTTACGGAAGACTGGGGCATTCCTGTGCTCGGCTTTAGGCGGTTGAAGGGGAAAATCGTGAGGTTTAAGTGGGTATACAGGCTTGCATTTGGCCAGTTTGGAGTCCCACATAACTCGTTCGAGTCCCTAATTGGGCGGGTATCAGTAACGAATTTTCTCACAATAAAAAAAAAAACTTACGTCGCTTATGTTACTATCGTTGTCTAGTTTGTTAAAGTTTACTGTATTACTTTGTTGATTAGATATAAGGAGTACCCTTGGATATTGATGATATAACAAATACAACTTTTCATCTGAAAAACTCGTACTAGAGGATTAACTTTCACACAAATTGATCAATTGAAAGCCCTGTTGAAGAACAAGCCACAACTTATCGGACACCTCTTAAACACCTAAGTTTTAACAACTAGGTACTCAAGATACTACTCCTTGGATCATACATTTTAAAATGTATACGTTCATGTTACAAATAGATTTTTACTCATGAACTGCAAAGAAACCAGCAAGTGATAAATCAGTATTTTTTGTCGATTTGTTGAAATTTTTGTCACAGAAAAAATCTATTCCTAAAGTACAAAGAATTTGACATAAAAAGATTGAAGATATAAAATGTTCCATATCTCATAACAGTAGTTAAGACACTCCTTTCCCCACTTTCCACCGAATTGTGTGCTGAGTGGCGGAACTCAACGCCGCGCTGTGCCTTATTATCAAACCCAGGAAATGAAAATGCTAAGCTTTTACATTTCCTGGAGTGGGAATCGAACCCACAAGCTGTCGTGTTTATAGTCGCATGCTTGTGCCTCTGTTAACCATAATAGTTCAGCTTAACTATTAAACATAAGGATAATGGCCATTAAAAAAACTGCATTTACACTCGTTTACTTATTTAAATTCACTTCACTTAACTTCACGCTTATCCCTAGCGGGGTAGTCAGAGAGAACGGAGCACCAAACGCTACGGTCCCTGCATACCTCTTTCGCCTCGTCCATAGTCATTAACCTCTTCATGCATGCCCTCCGGGGAGTCCTCATGTTTGCATCATTTCCTTCAGTATCATTGATACTGTATTCTTGAAGGTCAACCGAGGTCTCCCCCTGCCTCTCTTACCGCTCACCTTTGCGTCACATATCTTTCTCACCATTCTTTCATCACTCATCCTCTCGACGTGCCCAAACCACCTGAGCACGTTCTTCTTCATTCTTACTATAGCGTCTCTAACAATATCTAACAAATAACATCTTATTTAATTTTTTTGCCAATTACAAATATATGAGTTTCTTTTGCTTATTGATTTTGATTAATTCACATTCAGCTTCAGCTATTTTTAAAGTAAAAAGAAATCGAATAGACTTTTGAAGAGCTTAAATTTGAATTTTTGAAAATTTAGGTTGAAAGTACAGTTCAGGAGGTTGTACATAAGTGAAATGAACCAGAACAGTTTACAAACGAAATGCAGATATCGACGACCTATGAATAAATATAGTTTATGAGATATAAAATGTTAATTTGTAATTTACTGTAATTGGTACTTTTGATTAAGGAATAAATTAGATGTCATTTGCGTTACAAAATGAAATTATTGAACGCTCACGTTCATCACGCCATAAGCTATTGGCGGATGTCGCTTTTTGTTTCTTTTAGGATGGATCTATCTATATCTTATATAATAAATTTATTTTATTACGTGTGTTTCATTCCACATACATTTATATATGTTTACATAATACAAATAATTTACCCATAGGACACTTAAATCTACATTGTTAACTAAATTTTCCACTGTATCATGTTTCTATTTTCTGTCTACGATAACTAAATATGAATCAATACGTTTATTTATATACATTGATATTTAAAAGCATTATATTAACGAATTCCCTATAAAATAATAATAGAACAATTATATTTAAATGAACAGAATTAAAAGCGATGAGTAGTTTGCCAAAAACGCTAACCTCATATCTAATTAATGCTAAAATATAGGTTGTTAGCGTATGTAGAGCTGTAGTAAATCTGTGAAATAATTTATGACAATACCTAACATATGGAGCCAATTTGCGTTATATGGCATAAACTTAATGAGCATTAACAACAATTACGTTGATATACAATTATATAATAAGTAACTACTAATTAAGTATGATCTGTTCTAATATTGATAGATTTTACAGAAAATATTAGACCTTTTAAGGAACATAGTTTTTGTATATTTAAAAAGATGATTCAGATAAAATTGAAATTTATTATCCTCTTTTATGAGTTTCGACCTAATTTTATATTGTTTCCTGTTCTATTTAGCGTATTATTTATATACTTAATGCCTGACTGACCTGGTTTGTTACAGATAGGTACTTAGTATACAGAGATTCAATACGATGATCATTAATCAAAGTGTCCTAAAATATAATAAGCTATCTTTTATAGGTAACGTTTATTCATTTATATTTTTTTAAATATAAAAAGTTTCTTGTTAAATTTCTATTACAATTCTGTATTTTATTATATCTAAGTATACATAATACTAGGTTGAATTTTTCAAAAATCACACAGTTTAATGGATTTATTTTGACGGTGTAGGCCGATCGCAATCACTTGGAAGTCTATTTTTATGACCTGTACCGGATGCGCCATAAAGTGTAGCATAAAATCAGTAAGCCTTGGAGGACGGAATATAAACGTAAACAACACTTATATTGGATACTTACATGCATTGGGCGAAATATACGGTTATCATATCGATGGATTAGCTATTTATAGGAACACATATATCGTTTTGGAAAACTTCATGTGCTAATATAATATGAGAATCCGCATGTTTTACTGTATTTGTTATATCATTTCTTACAATATTTCCCTCTTATCTTATTATCTTCACTATTTCCCTCATAATAATTGACTTCTCACGTAGTGTGTGATTTTCTATTAACTTGTGCCAATAGTATAATGTATATTGTCTAGTATAATATTAACCAGATTGTGTGTAAATATGCCGAAATATGAATCTAAAATTAATTAATTATTTCTATAATATTTCAGTGGTTACAAAAAATATTTAACCGATAAATATTGAAACGAAGAGTTAAAAACGTTTTATCGATATTCAAAAATTAAACATCATAGGTATGTAACTAAAGCTGAAATAATGACCGAGCAGTTAAACTTATTTCGCATACTCAAACCTACACAGATCTCTGATAATGCACAAGTATTTGTTTTGTTACAATCGATGTTGTAGTTTCAAACTACAACGTTACGGCAAATCGCTGGTTTAGTTAGTTTTACTTTAAACGTTCTGTTCTACAAGCATTTATTGGTGCGACGTATGCAAAGTAGAAAGGCTATTTTTAAATTTGTTTAACAACTGTTCACCTGTAGAACCCTTTTATTATACTCTTAATAGCGCTTAAGGTAATTTAATTTGAGGAAAGATTTGTATGTTTTTTTTTGTATGAATATGAAACTAAAAAACGGAAATCTCTGTCATAATTCACAACCTAAACTGAGCCTGCGAATCATTTAGCTGCTGCGATGATTTTTCAAAAGTTTGCCCGTCTCCTCATTTTCGTCAAGAATAGTCAAAATCCTTCCTACCTCATATATCTTTGGAAACTGCCCAGTTGAGAGACACTAGGCAAACAGAAAATTGCTCTGAAATATTTGTCTAGGTATTCCATGACAGCGTTTTTTTGAAATATTATATGGATTTCGGCTTGCCAAGAGTCATGTCATTTCTTCTCCTGTTATGTATTCTTATGAAAACATCATGAACTTTTCCATCTGCGCTGAAGAAGGGTTAAGGAAGGGATAAGGGTTAAGGAAATATGGTTATGTGGCTGTAATAATGGTCTTTCAAATGCAACTATTTTTTATCTCTTGGTGCATAGAAACTTTTTGTATGAGAAATTGGTCGAATCGAGTTAATTTTTAAAGTTAATCATATTTGTCTTTGAAATTAAATGAAATTTCATCTCAAATGTTTTTCATTATCACGATAATATTATAAAGGAAAACAATCAAATTAATCTATGTATGTCGCATCTCTCGGACTAACCCGCTAGTGGTAAAGCGTGAAGCTAGCTAAGTAAGTATGTTGTAGCCTTAGTGTATCCGTTTGTTATACTTTTTGTTCCTTAATGTGAAAATATATATTTAGTTACTATTGGAATAAGGAGTCGTTTTTAAACTTATATCTCATTTTTGTGTTTGTAAGTTCTATGTTATGAAAACTCATTTGTCTAGAGTAAACAACCACTACGTAAATAAGAATTTAAATGTCTGTATATTTTATTTTTTATAGCACAAACAGAATATAAAATAATGGAAAAAGTAAACAAGCTAGAGCTTAAATAAAATAATTTTTCATGGCCTTATCTCCTCTACAGGCACATCAGCTTACTGTTAATGCAGATGCAGTGCGTGCATCTTGGTCATTGATATTCACGGTATTTTTTAATGCTTCGTTATTTCGTATTAGTTCTGTTCGCAATATAATATGTTAGCAAAATTATGTTATTTTTAATAAATATATGAGAGCAAACATTTTAAGTCACAAGTAAAAGCTAATACGTATTTTATTTAATAGGAAAATGCTGAAAGAAGGGAACGGAAATGTTGAAAGAGAATGGAGTGTCTTAACACCAGATTCTCAGGTGCTCTACGCCTACCCTGCTATATACGGAATACAGCATGAAGCTAAAAAAAAAGTTCGTAACTCATTTGTCTTGGATCATATCATGATACCAGCCATGATCATGATTCCAACCTAATATCAAATAAAATTAACACTTATAATATGTAATATTGAAGCAAATTATATTATACTTCTACATGATTTATGGATTGAGCAAATATGATAGCTAGCTATCAGTAGTGGCCGCATATTGTGATCATATTAGCTAAGGTATTTTGTGTAGGCAGAGGCTCAGATAAAGTCACCGCTCGAATCGCCTTGTAGGTACCTACATCAATCACTCTGACACGACGCTAGGTTGTTCGCCTAAATGGATTATAGGAAGTCACAGCCCCACCCGTGAGAGGTGAGTCTTAGATTTGCCTTGCGTCACCTACTAGTATATGTACACGTTATTTGCCAAAGTGATGCGGTGATAAAGTAGAACCTTTGCGAAAAGTGTATATTCTCGATGGACGATAAGCGGGTAATGATGCGAGTTGGTTTTGTTTGGATCATTCTATGCTTAGTATGTTTATGCTATTTCCATTAACTGTTCTGTGAACTTATCTATTAATACTTATCTATTATAACTTATCTTTCGACATTTATAATACTACTGTGAATTCCATTCCTTAAGTATATATCATTTTATATATAGGTATGTACATATAAGATATTTTTAACCTTTTGTTAAAAAGTGTGAAAATTAATATATTATATTAGGTTGCAAGGAATCACAGTTCATAGAGATTTGTCAAGCCTGTCGCAATCCCATACCATAGCACATTAACAGTGCATTACAGTAACTTTACTACATACCCAGTACATACATATATAGATGTGTATGATTAATATACAACTCGTATTGTATGCGGAACAATGGATTATAAACAAGCCGTAAGCGCCTAAGTTGCCTCATGAAATTTCATGGAAGTGCCCATACGAAAGCTGTAAAGACGAATATGTTTGGCGAATTTTTGATATACATACATTTGTGGTGTGTATGAAGGGAGGAGTGTAAAATGTATATAATTAGCGTTTTGTGCCTCTATACATTTATTTATTTCTAATAGTTACTTGCAATTTTGTTTGCGTGGATTTTATGGCTTTCTTGCTATTGGCCCTAATTTCCCTTGTCAACAGTATTCATCGAAACTTGGGATGGATATCATGTGAAAATTGTTCCTGCTTATGTGATTTTATGCATTGGGACATTGTGAGGTAAGACAATTTTTTAGTTTAGTTTCATGTTCGCTAAGAACAATATTTGTCAGGGTAAACAACTTTAGTTGTGGCGTCATTTTCTTGTCTCTTAGAGAACAAGAAATGTGGAAATTTCTTGTTTCTTACACTTCAGCTGCATGCTTTTTCCCGCATAGCAGAAAGAATTTAGGATCAAGACCCTTCGTTTTTTGCTTTATGTCTAAATTGGAGATTATGTGTTTAGTAGAGAATCAACTTGCTTCATTTTACCTGAGTGTGAAAACGAAAATAATTTAAATATAATCATTATGCCGTGTGCGAAGATCCCGCTTTTATAGTCCGATGCTGTCCCTCTGCGAGATATTGTTCTCAATTTGCTTTTTTATTTGACTATAAAACCGGACCATCATGCTGGACAATTTTAGCTAAAGTACTACACACATATTACTTATAATTTAACTAGGATTCATTATGAGGTCTTCATGAAAAGTTTCAGTCTTGAAAATCAATTAGTCCCCATGTTCTGCCCAGGCCTAAAAGCTACACACCAAAAAATTTAATTAAATCTGTCCAATAGTTCTGAAAGTGTTGTTTTACTGTTTTAATATATTATAGATAGATTCCAAAACACTACTTTCAAAATGTCACAATTTAAAAAACGAAATAAAAAGATTATTATTATGTTTTTTTAGCATATAATGAAACCATAGAAAAATTATAAATTCAGAATTTAAATATCTTTTCGAATATTATTTTGAGGTGTATATTATCATTGGTTGATATTAGGATTTCTAAATTAAAAATTTCTAAATCGAATTTATCTTTAAAATAGAAGAAAAATATTGAGCTTTGGAAATATATTTTGAAATAAAAATCTTAAAATGAAAAAGATAAGAGACTTTAGTAAACATAATTTAAACAATGCTCTTTTAAAATATCATTTTGTAAGATATATTAATATGTATCGCGATCTAGACAGAAAGTTGGCCAAAGTGCTAAAGTTTAAACGTTAGTGTTTGAGTTTTGAGGGAACAACTATCTTGAAACTGACTAATGGTTTAACAAGAAAGTTCATTGTATAAAAATGTTCCACGAAGTCCATCTTTTGAAGTTTTGGCATTCTTACATATAAATATAGTAATAATTGTAAATATTTTAAATTTATTCTGATGTATTATAATAAAGAAACTTTTTAGTTGTTGTTACTTGCTGATGATATTAGTAATGTAACAAAAACCAAATATTTTGTCATACTAATATTTGTTTTGATCTGATTATGGAATGACACACTGTGAAAATGCAGGTTTTGGAGTCTGTGGACACTTCACCGTGGTATCTTCAATTTTCTACATCTGATTTAATATATTAATTTTACTTATGCATATAACATGCATATGATGAAAAGCTTGTTTTTAGAACAATTTTTAGCATTTGCTACAATTACTTCAATACAAACGTTCGTCGATATCTAGAGTACTTAAATATTTGAAATTTGTACATCAAAGGCATGTTTGCTCTCCAAACAAGCGCAAATTACGAGCAAAGTGATAGATGAAAAATTATTCGGGGAAGAATTTTTCAAAAGATCCAATTAACTCCGAGTACTCGAAAGGGTTTGTGGGAATAGAAGGAGCAGTGACTAACGAATTTCGTTGATGCTTAAAAGCGTACGAATTTTCGAAGCTATAGCCAAAGGAATAAATTATGGCCAACCTCAGTTTACGGTTTTGCTGAGGCACCATCTTACTAAACATTTTTAAAACATAAATGTTCTCAGCCTGCATATCGTATGCGCGAGGTGTCGTTGTGTTTCGAGATTATCCTAAAACGTTTTTGCAACAGTATAACTTCAACTTTATTATTAATAATTAGATATATGTCTGTATATTCTTCTTTTTACATGATTTACCTCTCATCACCACTTACTTTAGTATAAGATTTAGATAAAGTATATAAAAAAGGTGAGACTGACGTTTTTGTTTTTAAGGAAAGCACGTAGATGCATAAAGTATCTACAGCTGCGGGCGAGAAAAGCGAACACAAATTGTGTCCCTACATTTCTAAAAGCACTGTCGCGAGCGCGCAGCAAAGTTTCTAGATATTTATCAAATCGTCCTCTCTGTTTCGCCCAAAGCGGCGCCTCGTATCTATCATCTTATTTCAACAAACATACCCATGGGCCACAATAAAATTTTTGTAACGTCTGTTCTATTCTTCATTTTTTTCAAAAAATGATAAATAAGTATTTTTTTAGACTCATAGCTTAAAACAGTATTTTAAGTGAGTAAAGGAAAACATTTAACGCGTTACATATGAAAAATGATAAGTGGCAATAAAGAAATGCATATCAATTCCATTCACAGATATATTTTCAATTTTTGGGCTCACAAATTACTTTCATGTTATTATACGAATCATGTTGTTTCATGTTTTAAAAGCATTTCATTGTTCGAAGCGTGCAACGTAGTTACGTAGAGAAAATGGGATGGTGCATTTTCCTTCCTGTGCCTTGGGCTGCAAAATGGAATGACTAAGGCTTTTAATTTCCATATTGTTTTAAGTAGAATTACTCGAGATGTTTATATATCAGCATATATATGGCATCTATATAATCGTTTAGTATCCTTAAAAGCACTATTTCTATATATATATAATATATTGCCCCGATTCACAGAACCGTGAAAAAATGACATGTTGAATATTAACAAAATATCATCAGTTAAGAAAGGTGCACTTTTATAGCATCAATTCACATGATTTATGTTTTAGTAATAGAAATATTCGTTCATGTACGTATAACAATAAGCATCACCAATATATTATCGTATTATATTGTTTTGATAACTAACTATTAATCATAACGTATGTATATATAACATCATTGTCTCGTTTTCGGTCTACTTAGCTTATAAATTACATGGCTTCTAGTGCACTGTAGTAATAAAATGAATACTGAATACAAATTCCAGTGACAATTTAGCTAGTTAAGTTAGCCTAGGTTAGGTCTGAGCTTTGGCACAATTTAGGCTACTTGATGTAGAACACATGCATATATAACATAGACGATATGTACGAGATGTACTGGAGAAAATTCCAGTTTACACCGATAACGACAAAATTTTTCAAAATATGTTACCAGTACTCAATTTCTTTTTATACTTCTGATATGAATATCAAACGGTCTACCCGATTTCAAATCTACGTCAAATATGTATCAGACACGTAACACGTTTTGTATGAGATGAGAAAACTACGGTTATATTGGAAAAACTATTCACAATAGAACTCATATGAGGACACATTGTCTGGAGCGGAACTAATTAGTGGTTTTATTATTAGACTTGCTTGGTTTAGTTACGAGTGAAGTTATGAACATAAAATAAGTAAATAGCAACTTTAGGGCGTCGTAACAATGAAAATGTCACTTTATGAAATGGGCTGCTGTTGATTAATGGAGTTAGAGTGGTAGGCGGTAGGCTGGTCGGCCTTCTTCCTCGTTTATTCATTCGGTATCCCACGTCAGAATGAAACAATGTCATAAATAATAATTTAGAATATTTTACAGCGTGTGTGTAGCGATAAAAACTGCAATTGCCATTTTTGTATTTATAGCCGTGTCCACATCTATAGACCCTATAAAGATACCTTTTTATTCTTTCAGTACTGATATGTAGGCTTTGTTCGTTAAAAGGCTCAAGCAGATGACATTTTCTACGCAACTATCAATTAAATCGTGCCGATTCATGTGAGCTTTCAATGTAATAATATCAGTGTAATAAATGAAGTGTTTACGTTGATATTACGTTGATGTTATAAATAGATCTCAATAGTATTTGTTTTGATTACTTTGCACGATTTAGACGAAATAGATATATATCGGACCTTGTACAAAAAAAAAGTTATTTAATGATTGTAGTTGTAAATATTTTTACTTGGAATAATAGTAATAGTATAAAAATGCTGTAGGCTTAAAAATGGGCTTTTTACATGTTAACCTTTCTTAATTGTTTGCCAGCTACATTATACATAAGTGGTCGTTTTGACAAGAGTATAGAAATAAATAGTAAAATTCTTTGCAACATTGTCTTTGTTTTGGACCTGAGTATTTTTAAAATAAATACATATATACATACATAGCTTCACGCTGTATCCCGCACATAGCAGGGTAGGCAGAGGGAACCACCACAAACATTCGCTCGCGGCGTTGAGCACGCAATACCTCAATTCTTAGTGGGAGTGTCTTAACACTAGGTTCCCTCTGCCTACCCTGCTATGTGCGGGATAGGATGTGTGTCATATAAAGAATAAGTGCAAAAATTTACTTTTTTCACCAAACAATCGAGGTGTCCATCTAAGGAGTTTCTTCTCTTCTTTTTTATTATTACTTAATATACATTAAAGTCAGTAACAATAAAGTAGTGAATTATTTTTTTACAAGACTTTCTTACATACATTTATAGATAGATACAATCGAAGGTAATAATAGTGTGTGTGTAAAAATAATTCTTAAATCTACTAGTTTTATTTATAATAGGATAAAACAGAAACAATAAACGTCATGCGCTTTGATAACAACACGATAGACACTTTATGAAACGTCGGTGCTGATAAATGGCGCAAGCGGCCGTAGTTTATTCATTGCTCCCGCCGAACTCATTACAAAACCCTAAGGAACCTCCAACAACCTGTGCGATTAATATTAAAAGGTCGATAACTGGTGAGCTTTTAGTATATATCGTGTTAACAGTATAATATAGTCATGTATTTTGTGTTTAAAATTACAATAATTTGAGATAAATAGCATATATACATTGTAATTAAAATCATTTAGATTCACACAAAGAACATACATAGATTGTCGTTGTGTACAGAATTGATGGAAACTTGAATTCATTAAGTGTGTGAACGTGAAGTGATATAACGAACTGCCTACATCATTTTACCATAGAAATGTGCTCATATATTATTACTGAGTAGCTTAACTAAATTTTGTAACACGTGGTCTAGAACCACAGTGAATTAAAATAAATAACGTTTAAATTGGTCCGCTTGACAGTTACGATGCCACAACATGTGCTCACAGACATACATAAGTAGGCTTAAAACTTGATATTCCCCTTTTGCGTAGGGGTTGAACATCAAGAACTATCTATTAAAATTTACATATTTGTAATGTATGTAGGTATCTATATATAATGTAGTCTTTAGAATGTAATAAAGGCTAAATGTAAGGCAATATATTTTACCCCTAATTATTATTCATTCAAACATTTTGATTTAAAACAATATAAGACAAATGATAAATAAATATAACACGCCAGTTCGATTTAGATGGAAATATAACAATAATGCGTAGCACGAAATTAAAAACGTTCAGTAAATATTTTCTGGGGTTGCTTTGAATGAAATTGTATTCCAATATGGCGGATGGGGCATTGAGAGATGTTTAAATAGGCTGCTAATCCCACCAATATTGAAATATCTGCGACAATATTCAGGCGGGACGCGGTGATCCGCTTTTATTAAAACACCGTTTTACATGCGAAAGTAGAAAAAACGAAGGTACGCCACTATTACGTGCTCACTATCGTCTCTGCGTATTAACTGCACAACAATAGGTATTACTTTTTCACGTTTCCAAGAGCAAGCTAAACCAAGGAGTTTTGATGGAAATTCAAAGTATGCATGCCATGAAGTTTTTTTAATTTAAACAATCATTTTAGTACCTCGTCGTTTTTCTCAGTCGTTAAATGTATGATTTACAAACAAATCTCTAGTATTTTTCACACTAATAACATAAAAAGTCTCCTAAAAACATTGCACCAATTCAATAAATTGTCTTCTGTTGTTGTAAAACGACATACATATGCACTTAAAACCTATAGGTACTAATACATTCGATGCTACCTAGAATTACTACAATGGGAGTAATTAAATATATGTACATATGTATACTTATAGCCGGAGGTGGGAGAAAATATAAATTTCTACCTAGTAATACGCAAATTGGCGCGTGTAACATAAAAGCAGCTAGATAGTGGCATCCGACAGAGCAAAATGAAATGTGATTTGTAATATGAGAAAATGTTTTACCTAATTTATGCTCTCGTTTTACGTGTTTTATTTGTTTTTATTATAATGTAGTATGCTTAATATTTTTAAAATATTTTACACAATTTATCTTAATATTATTTTTATGTCAAAGTTGACGTAGTGTCATGTGACCATATTAGCGCATTGGGTGCGATGTCTAACGATGACAATATGTCCCAAATATAATTTTCTGATATTCACCCAAATTGCTAAAATTGTAATAATATAAATAAGTTTGGTATAGAAAACAATAAATTGGTAGCATATAAGCCGTTTCTGAACATATAAAATATACAAATAACTTAAAATAAAAAACAACTTTGTATATATATGTCTAAAATCGTCCATCAAATTAATTAACCACATCTTTAGCAATCTTAAAGACTTTAACAAGGACGTAATATGAAAACAAATTTGAAAATATTTTAAAAATTTTTGATAAATGTTATATAAATAATTATATATAAATAATCGAATCCATATAAAAAATTATAATCCTCAAAATTGTAAAACCTACAAATCGACGTAATTCTCATTTTAACTAAGTAGTAATATATCTAATAAGTAAAATTATATAAATGAATACAAAAAATATAACTGTATTAAATTTACACAATTAAATATGATAAACAGTTGTGTCGCCAGTATCAAATCGCGGGGGCACATCAGGTAGAATGTGGGAGTGTCAAAAAAAAAAAAAAACGATGACAATATGCTTCTGGCTTCGGTGTTCACTAGAGGGTATATTATTAAAATTAGTTTTATGTCTCGGGTGCGGTAAAACAAAGTGTAGCGTTGGATTTCGTCAGGAATGCCTCTTAAATTGGCGGAATATGGAAAATGGAGTGTCTTAATACTAGATAACCTTCTTCTGCTTGTCCTTCTATATTAGGGACATGTGTGAAGTTAAAAAAAATATGATAAAAGGTCTAAAATATAGTAATAATGAATTGTTCTATAAGTATATCTACACAGTTATAAATAAGAACCTAGGTTTAAGAGGCTACTAAATGTTACTTAGGGTGAATACATAATTTTTCCAGAAAGACAGGAATGATTCCTTTTATGTTTCCATGTAACAAGTATTAATGGTCCAGGCGGACCACCTTCTACGGTTTCTGTCATTTGCGAGCAATTAGGACCCTCGTTTCATAAATTGCGTAAGAATATGATTAATATCAGTTTTTATTTGTGATTAAAGACCATTAATAGCTTAAGTCTTCAGTTGAATAATAGAGTGGAACTGTACTAACGTAGACAATGTTTAATTATCTCCATAATATAATTATATTATTTTATAATTAGTAAAAGTTATAAAATAAAGTATGTAGCCCTTTTTCACGTGCGTGCAAATATATATATATATATATGTAAATATGTAATTTATATAATTATATTTAAAATACATACAATACATGCGTTAAGTACATAAAAATAAAATTAGTTATCTGTGATATTTTTTATTCCAGAATACTTATATTTAATATAAATATTCCGATCTTTTCATACGGAAAATTCTATTAGGATTTATCGCATCAAAGCGTAAGGGAAAACTTCGATGCAGAATCGAATTTACAACGAATTTTTAGTGGATGCGCGTTTCTCCTTACCAATCCGTTTTGGAACAGCGTCCAAAGCTGGTTGGAAATACTAAATGAAAAATACAACCAACAGCTTATTCTAAGTTCACGAATAAGCTCCTCTGAAGAAAGAAACGGAAGAAAACGGAATTCTATTCAATTTTCATTTAATATTCATATAATTGTATATCATGTTTTCATAAAGTATACTGATGATACATATTTTTATTAAAAAACTGCGTAGAAGAGTTAGCTCCGATAATAAAGAGTAACGATTCTTTCTTCACTAGGTAGTTTGAGTATTTCAAACTTTTATTTTTCATCCCGGTTTAGCATCAAGCTATCTATATTGAGTGATGATTATTCTGTATTCGAAATAGTAAATAGATTTTTTATAATTCTACAACAATGTTATCCGTTATTCATTAGATTGTGCTGCTTGCAAATTAAGTTGGCACTGTCCCAGAAATTGATATTTTCAATCTCCTTCCTATACAATAAGGGCGGCTGTGTGGGATCCGTTAAAACAATAGAGAACGAAGTCTTTTAAATTCATATAGATGCTAAGGAGGCATTATTAAACAAAATTTATAGACTGTTACATTTTTGAAATAATGAAAGGTGAAACGAAATAACAAGTTCAACTATATCTCATCTTACGTCTGTCACAAGTTAAGAAGTATTTTCTTCATTTTAATACACTTTTTGTTCTGTATTCTGATAATTTAAAATTTTATATATAACAGCTTTTACTAGATATATTAACAGTACCATTATTGAAATATTAAAAGATAAACCCTCGTCTTATTTAATGTCATTATATCTACTTTTCCTCTTTTTTGTCGCAATTTGTATTTGAAGAGATACTTAAAAGTGACATATTAATATTAACAAACCATATTGATTTTATTAAAGAGATTTTATAATTAATAAAAAAAATAATCGAGAGATAAAGTACAATTATATAATAAAAATATTTGAATCTCGTTTTCTGAGCCATTAGTAGTATTACATGCACTCGTACGTGTTTGTACATTATAGTTTTCATAAAAAATACCTATTTTATATTACAATAAAGATTATATGATATTTTATTGTTACATCTACGAATTAGCTGTTACTTGTTAAAATTTTATTTAATAGAATGATTAGTACATTGTAGTTAACTTGGTAGTACACGTTTTATCGCATTCCATATCTATTCATAAGTGGACACAATTCCATAAAATCTATGTTCATTCATTTTAAAATGCACCGCGGAAAGGAAGTGATTATTTTAATGGTGGGAAGTCATAAAAAATGTTGGTGTTGGTTTCGTCATTAATGTGATGGACATAAAATTATTTTTATGATAAAAATCCGTAACAAATGTAGGTGAAGTGCCAGCGAAAGATATTTAGGAATAAATGGTTTACCGTTTATTGTGTACGTCACAAAGTTTTTATAACACAGCGAAATTATACAAGCAAAGGCTATTGTTATACCGCTTTATAGACGAAAAATGTTTACGATTTAAAGAACATAATGTATATTTTATTACTTAAAAAACTATATTAAATAAAGATGTTAGGGATTTAAAAAGTCCGTAAATTTTGGGATATAATTCGTAATTTTTTTAGTTGTTCAAAAACTGCTTCATGTTAAAAATATATATATTTTTTAGATGTTACAAATACATGTTACTTATTTAAATATCTTGCCATTACCATGACCCAATTTTGTGGATCTGAGGTTTAAAAATTGAGGAAATCTAGCATAATGTGGCTCTAAGAGAGCCACATTATGCTATGTTTATGCATGCATTATGTTTATGCATCAAAAATGGTATGGGCTATAATGACCATGGGGTGTTTCAATAGCACACCAGTCTAAGAGGCTATAAATTTCAGTTACTACATATTAAATTTAATACATTCTAAAATATATATTTTTAATTTATATGATTTCTTTTATCATATAGAGATGACGTGAAGTTTGTTTTAAAACTTAATCTATACAAACATTCTTATGCTTTGTAGAAGAAAATAATATACCTGCATATAGTATTCATGTATAGAATACTAGCTTTCCGCCCGCGGCTTCGCACGCGTGAAATTCGGTTACATCGCGCGATATGATAAGGAGTATCCTATAGTCTTTCCCAAGGTCTAGACTATTTGTCAAAATTGGTTAAGTGGTTTATATGGTGAAGTTGTAAACAGTTAAACAATCTTACATGATTTTATGTTTGACAATAAGGAACTTCCATACAAACTTTCATCCCCTATTTCAACCCCCTCTATCATTTTTTTCGCGATAAAAAGTGTCCTATGTCTTCTGACCGAATTTCATCAAAATCGGTTCAGTGGTTTAGGCGTGAAAGCGTAACAGACTAACAGACAGACAGAGTTACTTTCGAATTTATAATATTAGTAAGGATATGTATTTTACGATTTACAGTCTTGTTAAATAATTTAAAGTATTTTATATTTAAATATTATAATAAACAAAGTTACTTCTGAAAGTAAGATACGCCTCATTGGGAGGGTCTGATTGTGTAACCTTCAAACGTCCAGAACACAATAATCGTCGCATTATTGCTCAGCGCCGGTTCGGTCGGAGATAAATCCTTGTAAACAAAATTGTAACTGTCATCGATATCCTTCTTTATGATTTCACCGTTCAAGGAAACGTGAAATTCAAATCGTACGAAATGAAACCTTTCACACGTCGAGCAGTAGAGTTGTATAGCTACATGTTTGTATGTACATACAAATATACCTAATGTGAGTATATCGTATATGTAATCTCAAAGCAGTTAAAAGCTTTTTAACGTACGGGGCTCTTGGACAATGACTTTGACGGGGTGTTATTATGTTTTATTCTCCCTCTCGACACCTTATTATTTTTATACTTTTCTTTTATACGAGGTTATCGGCTATAAAAAACGAAATGTTTCTTGCTTGATTGAACCCTCGTGAAGCGCGTATTTTATTTCCTTATAACTTAGCAATATGATGTGAGATATTCTTAATATTAAACATTGGCGGCGAAAATGTTATTAAATGCGTATTTTATTATTTAATTTTACAATGTAGATGACCTTTAATAACACCATCCATAAAATTGGTAATATTAAAGTAGTTTACAATGATAGGGTGATAAGTGGGTGTGATAAATTGATGTCTCATTTTATAATAGAGCGTGCGGTGTTGCAAGGCAGGAAAGCGGGTTTTATGGCTAATATGGTGCACAGGCAACTCACGGCGAGGAACTTAGTTGCATTTTGCATAAAATCGATATTCTTGTAGAGGTCTTGTAATAATAAATGCGTCTGGGTGAAAACTTTTACAGTCTTCTTGTACGATCAAATAAAGTATACTATTTTCGTTAAACATTAAAGGGATTTTATAAATGTCATGTACGGAAATTAAATGAAAATATGTTTTTCGCAAAGCTGCGGTGTAGAAATAAATTTTATTATTAAGTTATTTAGTAGGCACATATGATAACTTTAATATTGCTATAAAAATATCACTTCAACAAGTCTATTATTTTTATGATATAAAAATGTCTGTCCCGACTTAATATGTTACTGCAGAAATAAAATAAATGTTTACAGTAACTGTCAGACGTTAAAAATTTAATTAGTGGAGATAGATTTAATTTAGTAAATATAAATGAAAAATATAACATACACGCTTAAATGAATAAAAATATGCACTGCGAATGATATGAAGATGCGAATGAAAGTTTGTATTAAAGTTATTTGTGCTTATTAAATTAAAATAAGAGAAAGATTTTAATAAATAATAAATATGATTGAAATATTTAAACATAACGAATAATTTAAGCATTTTTCCTGAAAAACTCAAAATAGTTATTTTGTGGCACGCAATGCCTCAATTCGGTGGAAAGTAGAGAACGGAGTGTCTTAACACTAGGTTCCCTCTGCCTACCTTGCTATATGCGGGATACAGCGTGAAGCTAAGTAAGTAAGTAAGTATGATTATCTTCTTAATTTTGACTATTTGCAAATTTGAATGAAACAATGTTTTTAATTGAATAAAATAAATATAAATAACAAGTGAGATAGACTTGAGAAATTGTTATCCTCACAAATATTAAAACCTTCGTGGTAAGAATATGAACAGAAAAAATAATAAGAGATCATTTATAAAGATTTATTAGACATTAAATAATGTCTCTCATTAATATGGTTGAACAGTGAACACAAGTATATTTAAATTTTACGTTTACCTTGCTTTATTTAAGTATTTTCGTTTCAGTTTGGAGATCCGTTTTAGAATTTACGAGTCCTTGGTAAAAATTTTCAAGTGAGCGCACCTCAAAGAGTTTACGACTGATACGAGAGGTAGGATGTTGGGCGCACCAAAACGTCAGTAAAAAGTTGTATAAAAAACGTTGGTTGCTAGAGCGGAGCCACGACAGGCGTCCGTCCCTCGGGCGGCGGCTGTCATCGTATGCAGTTATGAATAGAACCGACGATGCCTCTTCTAAATTTAAAAACTAGTGGAGCTATATTCGGGCTCGTCAGTTACTCGCTGACTTGGTGTAAGTGCATTAAGGCTTCGTAGTCAGTTGAGCGGTCAGGTACCCGGCTATTATTTTATGCAAAACAAGGCTTCACCAGAAATAAGTGTATAATAATTTTGGAAACAATAGCATTTTCAAGCCGACATCTCATGTTTTCTGTAAGCTGGTAATGCGCGAGTATCATCGAGATGCGACAGATAAGAAATGAAAGTTTCAGTGTTAGTTTCTATTATCACAAGTAGGTCGCGGGAATAGTTTGCGTACTATAATAAGACGCCTTGAGGGTATTTGTCAGTGCTTTTCTTTAAATGAGTTTCCTTGTGGAGAATATTTTAAATGTTAGTTTTTTTCACATTTTCCTTCTTTTTTATTTACTGAATAGATTTGTGTACGAAAGTTCATATGAACTTATTTTATGTAAAAAAGCTATCAATCTAGCACAATTTATGCCTTCTTCTACATTGTAAGCCACAGGGTTATATAAAGGATAAATTATAAACGATAAATTTTATGTAAAAGTTTATTTATTTAATAACTTTACAGAAACAGCTAACGATCACTATAGTTAAGTAGTTATCAGTTTCAACAACAAATGTTATCTTCGGGATATGTTTTGCTAGGATGAGGAATCCATATTAAAAGGTAACCTACTAATACCTATGGTATTTTACATACATCTATGAGTAGTTCGTTTTTTAACGCTTAAAAAGATTATTACAACAATGTCTTTTTTAAATAAATTTAGTATAAGAAAAATATGAAATTTACGTCGGAATAGAAAATACTATATTACTAATAGTTTAACACGATTTTATTTTTATTACTACGGTTTACAAAAAATAATTTTAAAATAATTGTTTAAAACATATATTTTATTATCAACAAAATTAGTAATATTCGTTCTATACAATCTAGGGCTAGGTAGTAAGAAATGTAAATTCAAATCTAGATGGACATATTAAAATTTCATTACAATATTTACGGTACGTATACATAAGGCTGTATATACAAGTAATAACGTTACTAAGTATTTATTTTACAAAGCACACCATATTGTCTTTATTGCCAAATAAGATTAATTATTATTTACAAATATTGCACTATATTTGGCAGAATAATATTAATATATATTTTTACATACATATATGTACAAACATAAAATAAAAAATTCCATTTTTATTGCTTCTTATAATTTACTTACAGCTTGGAACCGTTTTACTATTGAATCCATTTAAATCCTCAGTTTTATTCGATTTCATTTGTATATAAGGTTGCTATATTTATAGATATAGTACTTTTTCTTCGAAAATACAAATATCAAGTTTTTATATAATATAGAATAGTTATATATTACGAGTAAATGGTTCCTTTGGTTAAGATAATTATTAGCAAATATTCGCTTGCTGAATTTACGTCTCAGATATTTTAGATGTGTATTTTTGGAGTGGATGTTAAAGTTTTATAATATTTGAACACTTACAAAGTTGAGCTCAGTTCGCTTTGAAAATCAAATATGAGGGCAATTAGTATTGTAGAGCTTTCAAAGTTGGATTTCAAAATGATAATAGACGCAATGAAATAATATTTTGTTAATAAGACAAGATATTCCATTATAACACCATCTATTTTACTGACTTTATATCTAGCTTTATAGTACTTATATAAAGTTTGACATTAAGACGCTATCACAGGTCCTGTTGGACGTCTCTATACACAATAATATTTATTATATTTTTAACAATTTTTGGCTCGAAAGTTTTATATTTTAGTTTTTGAATTTCCCTGTTAAAAGTAAAGTTTAGTACCTTAAAAAGGTCTATTATGTTAGAAATAATTATATAATGTTAAATAAAATATATTAATAGTTGATATGTACATCTGGCTTATAAATAGCAGAATTTCGATCAGATAAGATATGGCATGATTACCGTAAAATCTATCAGTCTTTTATAAAGATACGAATCGATTCACATCTACATACAATAGAGTCTATCAATAGCTTTTAGTGAACTGGATCTTAGTGCAAAACAAATTAAATTGCTGAAGTATATTTAGTGAAATAAATCAAATTACATTCAGAACAAAATATTCCCAACTATAATTAAATAGCACAATTTGCTTCGTTGAAAATCGTTTTAAGTTATAATAGTCCTTAGCCTTTCCTAGGAAATTCATTTTACTTACTTGTGTCATGTAATTACAAGCTACACATAGGTATAAGTTTATTTTTAGTGAATAACAGTTGCAAACTGCGTTTTCGAGTTATTCGATGTTTGAGAATTTAATTCACAAAATATGGAACATAAACTACACATTTACTAAAGTAACTATTTACATTTTAACGGCTATGAATTATAATAATAATGTAAATTTAAAGTAATACACTTTTTTATTTCACAGTTTACAGTTAATTGGCACTAAAACAGTTTATTGTTTAAGCAATAATGTGTCAGCTAAGAAGTGCTATGGTGAGTGCACTATAGATAAATCCATGGATTGTTGAAGAACTCGAAGACTGTGTCGATTCATAATCTGTACAAAAATGTTTTATTAATAACAGATATCCAAATTATTATTTCTTTGTTCAAATAACGAAAGCAAACTTATGTTCTCTTAAGGTTTTTAAATTGATCATCAAAAATATTTTCAACAAGGTGTTAAAGCAAAAGTCAATAACCTGAAAAAATGCTATTCTATTACTTACAATTAAATTATCAAATTATAAACCTTCAAAGCATTGATCTACTTTATTTTACTGAATTAAAGATTTTCATGCGTAGAAAAGATATAACAATTATATTCTATATTAAATAGTAAAAATTTTATAATTTTTTTTGGATACATCGTATTTTAGAAATTTTGCATATTCAAATCCATCTATTTAATATATATTTAATATATGGGTAACACAATTTAAAAGTACTTTAGTAATGTAGTTGTTACAATAATACATTGGAGATGCATTGGAGGTAAAAAGCTACGGTAACTTATTAATAGAAAAAAAAAATTAGACTTGAATAATTTATGAACGGACTGACGATAACGCTTGGAATAGCGTAAAAAATATCAAATCGTAATAGATTTTTACATTTTGAATTTAGTTGTATATATATTTGATTAGAATCAAGACGTCAGGAACTGTGTGTAGCAATGAACTCACCGATATCTTTCCATTCTTCGACTTCATAATCTCCAATGACTCTATTTTCAGCTGAGCTGTCCCGCCAGCGATTCTTATGTTTACCTTTAAAAATATTTCTGTTAAATCGAGTTTATAAAAGGATAGAAAATTTTACTATAACAGTTTGGAATACTAAAGGCTTTAGTCTAAGCGCGATATATGGCGTCGTAAATGTAGAGGAAAGCCCAAATTTGTAACAATAAAACGTACATTGAAAGTCAAAGAGCAAACAAAATCGCTTTTCCCACAATAATATTACTAACGATCCAATTGTACGGAAGCATTGGGCATCGGCGGCAAAACCAATAAATACAGAATTCACCATCGACCTTTCTCGATCGGCATCTCTAGCCGACGGTGAATGTATAAAAGGCACGTGGCCCGATAGAACTTTTCACGGTATTGCCCTTCTAATCGTGGTTTACGTGGCTATATTGAATTTCAAAATTTTCCAATAAGCAGTTGTACAGAGGATCGAGATGAACATGAAAAATTAATTTCGGAAATGCCGAACTCGAAAGGGTTTCATTGGTGTTACCTGCTTAAACATTCATAAAACGAATAATTCTCTATCTCGTTTGCGCCTTATCGCATTGATTTAGTATAATTATATTCGTTAATAAATCTTTCAATAAAGATAGTTACCTTTTTTCTTTTGAGGAAATGTTGGTACATAATTAACAGTAGTACTTGTAGTCGATGGAGCTGGTATTTCTGTATGAAACACAAAAGTATGTAATAAAATATATATTAATTATTAGTGTCGGGAATAGACATTCATTATCAAAATAAAAAAGGCTATATTATAAGGCTTTTAACTCGAGTTATTTTTGTGAACTTTAATTTCATTGTTTTTTTATACATCAAATTTACATTTCTGGGTTTGTTTTATTTATTTACTAAATTCATTATTGTGATTTTCAACTTCAATTCAATCTATATCGCTTTTTCGAGAAGATAAATTGGTAAAACAAGGTATATATCCTCGCTTTATCTTTATTAACGTTAATTATGACATTAGGATTGAAAAATGTAAATCCTTTTAAAAATAAAAGTGATATTTAAACGCGTCTCTTGGATAATATTAATTTGTTCTTCTAATTAAATTATTTTTTACATGATTATTTGGATTTTATTATTAGCTTTAATCTAGCAATTTGTTTTTAAAAGTTCGTTATTTAATATATATACAGATTATAATAGTATTTAACAATTATCATAGTAAGACAATGTTAAGATAATACACAGGGTATATCTTGATTAACGGATGGACCACGGATGAACCATCTCAAAACCTATCTTTATGTATGCTCGGCAATAATCAGCAGTTAATTAGGATTTGTGATCTTTTTTAAAAACTCTGATTATCGGAGAAAACTTATAAAAAAATCCAAATACACCCTAATTGGATGGGTTTACGCTCGTTATTTTTTTAGGGCAGATGGTTCTAAATCATCACTTCAAAAATAACAAAACCATTGAACCAGTTTATTTGTTTAGAAAATTAAATATGTTAATAATTTTTAGCAGTTTTAGTAATAAAAAAAAAAACTAATATGTTTTTTTACTTTAAGGAAAATAAAACGAACTTAGACTCGAGATTTAGCCTATATTTCTGCGTTTTTTTTTTCGGAGAATACGGGTTAAATAGATGGATATTGAGGGTCCCCACTTATACAGGCTACCGTCAAATTGAAATCGAAATTAATAAATAGCAATGGGTTACGGAAGGAGCTTCGCCTGGACAAAATCATGGTAAATTTAAAATAATCGAAAAAGCAACCGATACTGAGATACTTTTACTTCTACGATGTAATTATGACTTTGGTAACGAATATCTACCTCCAATCACCAGTCTAATATGTACTAAATCAACCATTTAATTTTTTTCACATAATGTACAGATGACAGATAAATATTTACCTCTAGAACACATAATAGTAAACAATAATTTAGTTTTTATAGTTAATATTCTTACCGTCAAGTCGGATAAGACCATCCGTCTCGCCGAGTGAGTTTCTAGCTACACAACGGTAAGATGAGAAATCCCTGGACGCCACTTTGCGTATAGTAAGAGTCATTTTTCTACTATAACCGTCGTCGCTTAAGATGGTAATATACTTGTTACCTGTTAACAAGATATTTATTACATGTGCACTTTTAAACATTTATTTATTATAATTTAATTTATAAAAAGTTAAAATAAAAAAATTAGCTACTATTTTTAAATATTATTGTGCCTTGCAATGAAAATACAAAGTTTTTGACTCCAAGTTAAATATTTAGTATACATGTGCAATTTGATACTAACCCGATATTATCATATCGCCACGTTCAGTAGTCCAATAGTTAATAGGGGAGGGGTAGGCTTCGGTATGGCACTCCAGCGTTACGTCCTGCCCTACATATGCAGCCTCCAACTGATTCGGGATCGATAACATCGGCGGAACTGCATACAAATATGACATTCCAATATCAATATTTTTAAGCGAAAGTGCTAGGATAAAATTTTATTGGATATACTCTAAATTTTATTAAGTATATTGATCTAAACAAAATAACATTATATAAAAAAGTAATATATAATATTTTATAATATGTCTAGTAACTATGATCAAGTAAGATCATTAGCGATTTAAGATAACAAATGGCGATGTTCCGTAAAGATTTAAGCTACGCCGTTATAATGGAATCTGACGATGAATTCATAAGGAAGTTTCATCGGTTAATCGAGTGAAAGTTACGTGAACATTTTACGTATTTCAGAAGAAATGTAGAGCTATGAATATGCTGAGATACGGAATGTGAATAGGGGTAAGGAAATAGTCTCATTGGCTTTCGGGCCGAGATGCGGCTGAGGCAACGGCGTAGGCGCGTGAACAGATAGCCATTACAACATCCGTGCCGTATTCACGTCAGCATAATGCTGTAATTGGACGAAATTACCTCCTTTCCAGCGGAAGGCTCTGTCAGGTAGAGGCATCGTTTCCTCGTAAATATTCGTTAACGATGCCCGCCCTAACAAAAATAATATTTCGGAACGTTAACAACGAATAAGAGAAATGTTCACGTACTTACTAATGGAAGATATTTAGATAAGTTAACGAAAGAGATATATCTACTACTTATAATATATATAGTAACAGTAGAGTTTTTACAATATGCCGTATCTATAGAACATCAATTACAGTAAAAATTAAGTAAGCAATTTAAATTACATACTTCATTTGGTGAGTAATACAACTTTGTAAAAACAAAACGTTTAATTCTTCTGATAAATACTAACGATGTGTATGTAATTACAATTGCGTCATTTTAATTCGAGAGATCATGACATGGTGATAGGCGATTGTGATAAACAATTATCGGAGCTTAATTAGACACCGTAATGAAACATAATACGTTCGTTGATTGTCTGTTATTTATTGTTATGAATCGATTAAGAATTTAAATACTAATTAATATAAAAAAATATATTTCTGTACAAATATAATTGATATTAAAATAAAATAATACAAAAGATTCTATGAAACTTACATTGTACCATTAATACAACGCGTTTGCTAATTGAAGGAGGGACTCCGTTTGAAGCAATACATAAATAAGCTCCCATATGAAGTCTCGACACTTTCGATATAGTTAAATTTTCACCGTCTACCACGTTAACTGTGAAATAAGATTTAGATATTAATAATGCTTATAAATAAATAATGGATATTTTAGAATTAAAAAAGGGCGTATAAACTGTCATTTAATTTTTTTAAATAAAATGAGAAATTCCATATAATTTGTCACTAAATAACAATAATATATAAATAATTTAGTATTACACTTATTTCTTTTGAATCCCAGATACAATCCTTTAAATTTGAAAGCAATTAGTATGATGTTAAAATTGACTATACTGCCAAAATTATACGCTAAAATTGTATTTGAACTTTTTCAAATTTAAAATAAATAAAAATAAAAATAAGCTGGTAGAGTGAACGATATTACATTTTATAATGTTCGTTACTGCCAAAAAAAAAAAATATTTTATGATTGACAAGCTGATAGTTCTTTCTCTCTTTTATACTAAAAAAAAATAATGCTCGTCACGAATTTTATAGATGGTATTTCTTTGCCAAACTATTTAGCTTATTGATAAAATACTATTAAAGAGTTAAAATCATATTATGAATAAAAAACAATATGAACACTTTTGTGTTTATAATACATCATTTTAAATTTTAAATAAATGAGTAAAGGTTTAAATAAAGTTCCTGAATATTGCATACTAAATGTTATAACAAGTATAAAGGAATTCTTATGTAAAATGTAATTATTTTTATATATAATTGTTGTTTAGTTTAAAATATGATACGCAATAATGAAGGATTAGCTCAACCACAATTATTTAGTCTAATAATTATTATTTAGTAATATTTAGTCTATTAGTAATTATATATTAGTAATTATTTAGTCTAATAAATATATGAAAGGCATTTTAAACTATTCATAACAATTAGTGTACGTTTAAATAAGATAGTGAAGTAAGTTTTCAAACATAAGCAAAGTATCGCGCTCTCAATTCAATTTTGTAAATTTCGGCAATGCGAAGATTGTACAATTTGGCTGTATTATACGAAACAATTGGTTCAAGTTGTCATTTTCGTCGGAAGGTCGTTTGACGTCCCGAACCATTGGAATCAGATTGATATTTACCTAAACTCGCAAGAAAATTTGAAACTCGTTCCTGAAAAGAATTCCAGCTATTACAAAGAATGTTCTAACATATTTGGTTTATTCCATCGAAAATTCATGGTTATGCTAATATTTTTAGGTGGTCGTGCGGTATATTATTAATTTTATATTGCTTTTGTGAATGTGTGATGTAAAATACTAAAATGAAACACCTATATATTTATTGCAATTATTTGAAGAGAATAAATGTAATTATAAATACCCTGTTCGCCATTGCAATTGAATTCTTGGCCATCTTCTCGTCTCCACATGACATAAGGTTCAGGATAGCCTGTCGCTCGACAAACCATAGTGACGTTTGTTCCTTCCCGAACGACCATATCCGTTGATGTCATATTGTCGATAATCATAGGTGGAACTAAAACCAGTAATCCATTATATTACAATATAAACCAGCATGACAATAGGCGACTATGTTTGCTATGCGTTTGACTTTAGTCATATTTAGTTAGTCAGATATCTGTATGAGAAGTTATGCATTTGATAAGAGTACCCTACGTATTTTAAAGCTAACGTGTAAGAGTATGATTAACTGACATTAATGTTATTAACTTTCTTTCAATACCTGTCTAGATGTTAAATAAAAAGGAAACTCCGGAATAAATGCCTTCAATGTCTTTTTGCATCAGAAAAATATTTTGAACTAACTGGTCTAGACCTGAATTTTGACTTTTATTCTTTGTGATTTATCATACTGATCGAATGTTCGTCGTATTTTAATCTAACATTGACAGATTCATTTTTATAAGTTATTGTTATAGTATATTTTATTGTTATGTACAAACCTACAACTTGAAGGTAACCTTTTCTTGAGCGCATTGGATCTGTGTTGACTTGACACATATACCAACCGCGGTCGACTTCCTGTACGTTCTTAATGTGAAGATACCATGACCGATGATCATTATAAGAAAGGCTTATCCGTGGATTTTGTGTTATAATGTTATGATGGATGCTGAGAATTGTTTGGGTATCCACTCGGACCCACGCTACCTGTAGAAAATAAACATATATACATTTGATATATTTGTTAGAAATAATTTATAATGTTGGCTACTTTGATAATCTAAATTTCATGAGCTAATTAATTTTAGCTCATGCTTTCGTGTTAGTTATATGCAAATTACCATTAAACCTGCACTTTAGTTTGTGTACAAAATGTATAATTTTATGAGTTTTAAATGCAAATCTATCACGTCAATACATTAATGTTCCATATACAAAGACGCATCAAGCAAAAACATGTTACTATTTACAATTTTTCGCACAAACAGTAATTTCTGCTGTGATTGGGACATAATTTGTATTTCAAACGGCAATTCATTGTCCAAAAAAATTTGCCAACGGCATTTTATATTCTGCGCTATTATTCGCAATTCAGAACACACAATGACGTAATTCAATAATCTCTTTGTTTCACGCCACTGTACTACAGAGAGCGTGAACGCGGACTTGTTTATTCGTCAAAGAATATTAAATCGTCTTCTAAAACTCAGCCATGATATTCGTCTTCCCACTTAAATCTGAGCACACTACATGCCACTCCAATTTCGCTAACTAGCCGTCCTGCATGATTAATAACTGGCGAATCGTGCATTCTGAGCAAAGTGATATTAAGTTGGCTTGTTAAAACTTTGCTTCCTGCGCCGCACGAATGAAATTGTATAGAATTCCTGTTAGTATCCGCTGATGGCATAACGGCGTGGTTTTATTTTATTTACTTACTGAATTTCAATACTTCGTATATCAATACTTTATTAGTTATATTTGTTTCAAAACTTACTATTTTTGCCTATTTGTATTACTAAGAAATAATATTTACTGATATTAGGAAAGTATAAGTTAATGTTTTGTATACAAAACCTTATATGTACGTAGATCTTCAACAACACAAGCGAGGAGTGCGTCCCTGCCAACCGTCACAGTGACATTTGGAACTGGCTCGACAAAACGGGGAAACAGCGACTCTGCATACAATAAGTAATAACATATTCTATTATCTCTTCTATGTAAAAAGTAAACTGCAGTACAATATATATTATTTCGCAGTCATTGCAATTGGAGAAATAAAGATGCGACAAATTGTTTTGTATTCCTGCTTAAAAATTTTAATGAACTTAATACATTCAATTTAATATAATATACAAATTATTTATATATATATATAATCCATGCTATTTCCTTCATATGTCTTTATTCTTTGATAATATAAATGTTTGTAAGGTTTTCAATTTTATTCACTACGGACGACTCATTGTTGTTAATTATTATATTTTAGAAATTTTATAACGACGTAATTTGGAGATAAACTTATAGTACATGTTAAGTCATAAGTGTGTATGTTTATGTATATGTAATCATACATAGATAAACTTTCTATGCGTTCTTCAAAAGAGTTTTTTATAACAGTTAAGTTTATTATTTACTTATAATGATTCGTATAAATTAAGCCACGAAAATTCTCTAATTTTTGTCTCAAGCGCTTAAACGCTTTTAAACGTGTTGTAGGTTCGATTCTCACTCGGGAGGATTCTATTAAATTTATCTTTTTCTGATCTAGTAAGATATAGCGCGGCGTTGCCTTCTGAGTTTTAACACGCAATGTTTCGATTTGAGTGGATAAATTAAAATTAAAATTATAATAATTATTCATTCTGAACTTTTGTACAGACACTAATTTCTTTATTTTTTATTTTTTTTAGCTTCACGCTGTAATCTCGCACATAGCAGGGTAGGCAGAGGGAACCTGAGAACCTCTGCGACACGACAGTCGTTATTATTTTTATGTAGGTACACAAATATATAAATAAATAAATAGAAAGTTCTTTATTTATAAATAAAATAATAAGTAGAGAAAGGAACTCGGACAGCGGAGGCGAGCTTTAGTGAAATTTGAAGGAGTCCCTTAACTCTACACTTGGCTCTCAAGTCCCAGGCAATACTCTGAGTTTCTCTTTCTGTAACGCGATGAGCCAGGTGACCGCACGGTGCGTCTTTGGAATACTAAAAAAATCTTTATCTTTCTCTAATTACTTCAACTACAAGATAAATACTTTGACTAATTTTAAAATAGCACCTGGGGAAATATTTTTTTCCACCAACCATCTTTCTGATTTTATATATTTAAAAAAACATTATATTTTCGAAAGTAGTTATATTTTTAGATATTTTAACAGTACTTGGTATTACTTTTTTCTATTTCCTTTTCCTTCTTTACTTGATCTTTTATTCATATTGGTCAGTAAATCGCAGATATTTTTAATATTTATTAGTAGGAATTCACGTTAATAACAGAAAATCTTATTACGTAACGTTGCGCTACCACAACGCTACTAAGGAAATACATTGTATTACGTGGGTAATTTAATATTTTAACTGAAAATAGCAAACTAGGTTTCTATCTGGTTTCTAGAGCACTGCCAAGTTCTGTATGCCGTGTGCCCCTTACACCGAGTAGTTCAGCGTTTTTAAAGTTTACGTTGCCTATTGTCGACTACAATGCCCTGTACAAATACTTGCTTATTTATTCAGTTCTTTTCTTTGAAGGAATGTACCTTGTTAATATGAAAATGTGGAGTATGTGAGTCCCATAATATTGTAACTAACGACTAACTACTAAAATGAATACGATTTCCAACACTATGGTAGTAACGTTCAATGATGTATCAGAAATATTCGTACAAAACCACAATTTTATAGTTAATTAATTTGTTAGTTGTATTTAAAAACAAAAAGCTACAATAATATACGAATATTAATACAAAATCGTAAACAATTGTTACTTTATAAGAAAAAAGACATGATACAAAAAAATGGAAAACGTCAATTAAGTGTAGCGTCCCTTTCTTTGAAATTGAGTTAACGTCAATGCTAATGTGATACACATGTCGATATGAGCGATGCTCAAAGCCTGCAACAATCTATTTAGGCTAAACAACCTGAGACACGGAAAAATATCCGCGAATGATTGATGAGTGAACGCGAATAGAACAAATCCATCCAGGGCCCATCAATCTTGGTAGTAGAGCCTTTCTTGCCACGACGTCTTCGTCTCTAATGAAAGAAGCTCAGCACATATAAACAATCTGAAAATGTTGTTTCTAATATCCAGTATGATAGATGGTTGTTTAAGTCTCTATGAAATAACTGCTCCTTAGCTCATTGTGTTAAAATCCACGTTTTCTGCAGTACCTAATACTGAATTGAGTAAGTTTGAAAGTGTGTTGTGAGTATATTTCTTGGAAAAGCAAAAAACAAACTATTTATGGTTTTATTTTATCATAAAACCTTCTTGAAAAGTCAAATATCAATGTTTTGTCCAGAGTGTTAATTACGTGACTTTTGTAGAAATCCCTCCAATTCCTACTCCATATAATCAAGGTCGCTATTATATTCATACAAAAATGTCACAGGCTTAGCATTTTGCTTGTATCGGATAAAATAGCTATCTGTGCTGTAATAAACGGAGTAATGTCATTTTTTAAATTATAATTTACGATTGTCACCAAACGTAAACAAAATTTCTGTACAAAAACTTCAATATGAATTATGGTAGTTTAAAAATTATTATAGATATTAAATATTTTGTTTTGCAATGTAGTTATTATTTCATGCAATGTTTTATATTTATGAAAGTATATTTTATAAAATATATATATTAGAAATCTTATTTAAATAGTTGCCCACGTAACGGATTCGCTGATCCGTCCGTCTGTAAAACATTTTCACATCACAAGTAGATCAGAAGGGATTATACAGAGGTACAAAATTTTCCATATTTAAATAATATTTATATACGTTCCTATATAATGAAAAGTATATAAATTCGTCCATATTTTGAATAAGAAGAAATATCATCTTTTTTTTTAACTTCACGCTGTAACCCGCATATAGCAGGGTAAGCAGAGGGAACCAGATAACCTAGTGTTAAGACACTCCATTCTATTTCAACAATTCCGTTCCCCACTTTCCGCTGAAATGAGGCATTGCGTGTTGAGTGGCGGAACTCAACGCCGCGCTTTGCCTTGTTACCAAACCCAAGAAATGAAAATACTAAATTTTACATTTCCAGGAGTGGGAATAGAACCCACAACCTGTCGCGCTTACAGATGCACGCTTGTGCCTCTGCGCCACGACAGGCGACAGGCTCATCAATATTTTATATTTCTAATAATTATGTTTAAAAATCATTAAAATAAGCTTACCCAAGTTTTAACAGGTAACAAATGTGTATAAGCTCTACGTAACGTCATTTTTAATATTTGCATCTGTCGCTACGATTATAATTAAAATATATTTATTAATAAAAACAAAAGGAAATTAAAAAAACATAAGTGTTTGAGAATAGCAAATATCTCTAAAACTATAAGCGGCTGCGTGAAAAGGCCGCTTTCAAAAGAAATATAGACATAAAATACGTATTTCAAAGCTTATATTGTTTACTTTACTTTTTAGTTAGTTATAAGTTTGAATATTAAAAGTTTTAAAAGGAAATTGTGTAATTATATTAATTGCAAAGATGAGTTTAATAGTTAATAAAAATTGGACAATATATTATAAAAAAAATATATCGAATCTTGTAAAAGAACTTATGTGAATACAATCGTTGGATAGTAGGGACGTAGCTAATGGAATGTTTCGATGCGACCAAAGACTATAAGAAATTTGTATATATATTTTAAATATTTTCGCTTCAAAACAAACATAGCGTCAGATTTGGCTAGATAATAGTGTAAAATGAAGAACAGATTGACATTAATTAGATCTATCTACTAACTCAGCAAAACAGAGACTGAGAAAAGGGACCGAGAATTTTAGCTTTTTTATTTAACTTAAAATTAGGAATAAACTTTGAGTATAGGATAAAATGTGTGTTATATATTGAAAAAAAACATGATATATTAGTTTAAATGAATAAAACATTACATAGTGATTAAAAAACCAGTGGGCCCTTGAAAAATAAGATTATGTACTGTGAATTCGTCAGTACTATAAGTTTTGTGAATGCATGCGATGGAGCCTTTCGCGGTGTTCGTGTTTAGCTAATTGGGATAGTACAGTACTGTGACAAAAGTCCACGTTGTCCACCAGTAAATTAGATTTCCTAGCCCGTGTGCCATTGTTCTATATATTTACATTTACTTAATGATTTTACTCTAGTTTTTCTCCTTGTCTTATTTACTTTCAACTTTACGTGCTTCTAGTATTTTTAGAACGGGTTGAAGAAAATTTGTGATAATGTATTTCGTTCCTACTTATTTTAAAATTTTTTTTTAGAAAACGTATAGAAATGTGTACATGAAACCGTGCCTCATGGAAACCGTCTTAGCGTTCTGACCGCTAAGGCCTACGTTCATATCCAGCTACGTTAAATTTTTTGTAAGCTTTTACAACTTATTTCGTAGCTGGATTATCTCGATTTAGCAGTCACAGCGATTAAATGGTTTCCAAGGCGCGTCTTCGAGTCCCGCTACGGTAAAATTTTTGTTCAATCCTATAATTTTTGATCTCGATTCGAACGCACAATCAAAGTGTAAATAATTAGGTATTCCAGTTTCACCACAGTTGTCCTATTTATAATTAAAGCCAATCATCTTATTAAATTAACAACAACCGCTAAATGCTATGTGAGATTACTATCACATACTCGTATGCACATATTTTTAAGTGTAGTAGAAAATATTATATTTTTTTTTATATAAATTTAAATATTAAGTTAACGCTAATACTTATTAAGAATTATGGCTTTTGTGGCATTTAGAAACTGCGACTCTATCTGTGACCACTGTCTATTGTAAATTTGAGACATCGGCTTTTCTAAAATGGATTTTCGAACACCAAAATATACGCTTACTAATACCAAAATGTAGAATCAATCCCTTAAAAACGGTTACATTTAAAATATTTAAACTTAATATTTTGGGTCATAGGTAAAATTTAAAGTTAATAATTGCTCTTAAAAATATAGAAATGTTACTATAATTGATGATTATTATAATTCACAGCTACTTTATTAAAAAAGCTAAATTAAGTTTCATAATTCTATTTGATTCTACGCATATACTTCTATTATGTAATAGGTACAATAAAAAATAGAAACCTATAAAGATTTTTATAAAATTATTGTATGCATGGAAAACCCATCACTATGATTTTGTAAATATGTGGCCATTATGTATTTCAAAATTCAATTATGTGTTCCCAAATTGAGAGAATTGTTCTAAAAATAAAAACCGATGCTAGTAAATTTGTGCTGGCGAGTCTCATGCGGCTCCGCAGCGGCTTCAGCGTGGGTACATTCATGAGTATCGATTTTATGCAAAATACAACAAGATTCACTTGAATGTCTATACGTATTCGAAACACCTATCGAGCAATTACACGAGAATCGCTATCGTCCTTGTAAATGACTAGGAAACGCAGGATATTGGATTTCTACCTCTGTTACTACGAAACTGTGAGAATTGAAGTCAATTGTAAACATGAAATATAATAATTATTAATTAGACGTCTAGGCCTACTTGAGTTGAGCTTTAGTGCTCCGTCCTTAATTTTACGTATACGTCTAATTAAAAGGCTTCAGATTCCTTAGTTATACATATTTTCAGAATATGTTTAATTTACGAGATGAAACTTAGTAGTATGTTATTTAGATCACTTTTCAGTAGTCTTATTTCTTAAGTAATTTAGTACTTAGAGGTTGTTATACTACATGTTACTTAAAATATATAATTTTCAGATTATATCAAACGTTGAAAGCTTTGTGTCTAATTTATTCAAAAAGGAGTGCTAGGACAAGATAATTCCCTTATTTGGAACATTGTTTTCAATTTATTTTTAAAGCATTTATTATATAAAATGTTATTTTAAATTGATTACAATAATGAACATACAATTATATTTACAAACAAATTTATGATATAAAATCCGTTATCGTCACTTCCATGGTTATTCCTTTTGTTTAGGTTAAGAACCCTGCAATGATCACGTACAGGGTATAAGCAAGTTCGTTGCTATGTACACGATCATGCTTTAGTAGAAATTGTAAACATTAACACGTAGATATAATTAGTGTGTACTGTTCCAAACAATGTATACCTATGCTTTTATGTATTACATTAAGCCACCAAGATTGTATGCTTAATTTACTTTGTTGAATTTAATGTATGTATATTGCGTATGAGCTGTGACAGCTAAGTGGTAAGAAAGATTAAAAGATAATCCGCACTTTCAGTTAAGAAATGCATAACAACTGGATGCTAATATTGTGTTAATATTTATGTTATACGTTATATAGGTACGTACTTAGAAGATTTTATAAATTACATTTCAGTTCAGTTCTTTTAATTATGGCGCTTGAAACGTGAAAAAATGACAATATCTTAACAAAATTTATTATAAATATTTGTGATGTAAAAAATTTACGTACTTATTTATAGTACATTTAAACATAATAACGATTCAAAAATTCTTCTTTATTTGTTGAATTTATAAACTTATTTAAAAATGTTGTGCAAAATAATAAAAGTATTAATGCTTTAGATGCCCACATAAAACATTTTACTAGAATTTACTTAAAAAAAAAGTAATACTTAAAGGATTTAATTTCATAGTCTTATATATGACATATTTTTTTGTTTTTGATTATTAATTTATTTTAAAATAAGAGAATTATTAATTCATGAGAAATAATTGTGCTATTGATATTTATCATAATCACTTGTATTAAAGAAATTATTTAGCTTTTCATACGTGTATTATATTTTTTTTCATAGTTTATTTCGAATTTTCAGCGTGCGTGTATTTCGCCGACAGGACCAATGATAATCCAGTATCATATTGTTTCTACACAGAGTACTTCGTTATCAATTTAGTTTTTGTGTCACATATCAGAAGACATTAAAAATTTAAGCACTACCACATTTAAATCTATTACCAAATTCTCCCTTGAAGTAGAATATCTTTTGTGTAACATAATGGTTCACTTGTTCGTATAACTAAAGTAATAATATTTTGAACGATATAAGTTTAAAAATAAAAATAAAGGTCAAGACTGTTTATAAAACACCTGCATGATAGTTGGGCGTTATATTAGAGTTATAAATCAGAGACATCGCGATGAATGCGCGTGGCGCGAGCGCGTAGCGCACGGCGAGGTGGTGCCACCTCGACAGGCGACACCAAATAGATGCATGAATATCACCCCAACCACCTATGCCTACATTACACGATTCAAATCTACAAATGTCAACTGTTAGATAACATGAATTTACTTCGAGTTATCGCTCAACTAGTTCATTCCTGTAATTTATTTATTCAAAGACTAATGTTAAACGCCTCTATAAATTACACAAGAGTTGCATTCGTGACGAATGTTGTGCTCGTTGTGACATTTTTTACAGTACATGTGATGGCTGGATAAAATCACTGCAATTTTGATGCTTAGTTTAGCATTTTAATAAAAATTCATCCCAAAATCTACAACGAGATACCTTGAACTAACAGCCATAAATTCATAACAGTTTTGATTTAGCCTTGCATAAATCTGTTTTATCTGTCGCGCAACTGGGATAAAGCCGGCGATGTGCATACGAGAAGTATCGGCTATAAAGTTTTTTTTACTAACGCCAAAAAGAATAACATCGAGGTCAGCACTAGTATTGTAAACGAGTAGTAAAACTTTAAAGCGTTGTGTATCCCGTAAGCGCTAGTAGCAACCTGGCAATGGTTTCCGGCTCATATCGTCAAATTGGAACGCGCTTGCCTCGCCAGGGTGAATTACGTTTAGTAGAGAGCAGTGACGTAGCGAGATTCACTTACAGCATTCGCCCTCTAACAATAGCCAACACAATGTTGTATTGTGGTTCTGCCGTTAATAAAATATTGTAGCGCGGAAACCGCACATCGAAAAATCAGTAAGCGTCGCGTGAAATGCTACCGGTGCCGGTATCGGCATAGACGTCAAGAAATATGGCCAAACGTTGCGCACATACAAAATATATGGCACAATATAACGCGGCTCGTGTCGAGCCGTACCGGGCTCTTTGACTTTTTGTATGTATACATATAATACAGTTTAAATCTTACGGTACTCACGAAATCTGGATAAAATAGTTTTTTTGCAGCTTCGCTTTTTGCCCGCAAGCACGGTAGTTAGAGACAACCTATCGTCAAGACAGTAATTATTATTATTATGTGGTGAAATTTAATGCCGCGTTTTGTCTTACCAGGGTAAAGAAATGAAAACAACTTAAATATAATTATTCCAACCAGTGCGAATCGAACCCACAGCGAGATACCATTTCGGTGGCCTCAATAAAGTAGTTTGTTTACTTAAAAAGTGTAAAAAAAAAACGTATAAAATGACACTAGACATCTGTTATGAGATCTGTAATCAATAAACCCAATTGATTATAATACTGTCTATATTACGATGTCATAATGTCACCAAAGTTTATAATTTTATGTATCTTTAAACATTTGAAATATTAATGTAAATTATAAGCGATTAAAGCCACCGTGACACAGTTAGGACTTGAGCGCAATGGTTGTGGGAAAACTACACTCTATAATTTTTGTAAGTACATTTTCTCTGGTTTGGTTCGAAAGACTCCAGCGACAGATAGTTTAGAGACATTATGTGCTCGAGCTTTGTGTAACTATGATTAATAGTCGCTTATAAGCATACTAAGATAGAAAAAAAAGACTTGACATTCTGTATCTTTATTTGTAACGTATGAACTCAGAAGCGCTTATCTGATTAAAAAAATAAACAAGGTACATAAATGATTAACTTATTAAAAATTAGAGCTCACTACGAAAATTGCAGTAATGTAACCAAATATTGCCTGTGAAAGTTGATTATTTTGCGAGCACGATCAAAAGTGATGTTGATGGATAAACTAATGTTTAGTGTTATTTATCAATATTACCAACGAAAACGTATGTAAATTGTATTTTTAATTAATTTCACCAAAACTAACCCTATAAACCGGTGCAGCGGTTGCTTCGTATACGACTTATAATAGTGAGATATTTTCTTTGTTAATGAACAATTCGAAAGTATAATAACTTATTTGAATATAGTATATTTAGATCTTAATTGTGCTCCTAACCGGTGTAGTTCAGGTTCTGCTTTATTGTGCCTTGAATATATTACTTTTCGAAAAGAAATTTGAATCTTCGACAGTCGTATTTGGATGCGTCACGATCCCTTTCTCTTTTTTTATTTTTGTACCAAAATATAGAAAAACTCAAATATTCTGTACATTTATAGAAGCAAAATTGTTTTGATGCAAATTCAGTTACCAAAAGTTTTAACGTCTCGAGTTAAACTATATGATTAGAAGCAGACATTTTGTAAATTTGCCAGGTCATTGAAGATACTTTATAAATCTGCGTTCCGTGACTTTGGTGAGCACAGTCGTGTTAAAACTAACTTACGATGCAACTGCCGTCGACTTAGAGTAAGAAAATTTGTTTCGAAATATTATTAAATACGAAAAGCTCGAGTAATTCTAATAAAAACACTTTATGAGCAAGCATTTATCTTTTTAATCAATGCATGCTTTTTTTATAATGTTTCTATTTTCGAAGTATAATATTTTCAACAAGAATATAAAAGTGTCACCTAAGCAACATGCATAATAAATTATCTCAGAAAAACTTTTAAAAGAACGTCCGCTTTGTTTTAAGATTTTCTTGGTAAATGTCAGTATTTTTGTAGAAATTTATTATTTTATACATAGCACATATGACAAAAAAATTGTACATTTAATTTATAGTCAAGCAAATTTAATTAATTAAAATTATTTAATTTGTTTGTTGTTTTAGATGGAAATTTTTTGTACAAGTTTTACGGAAAAATTAATCTTGATTAAGATATCAACGGTATTTTATATTTTTACTACGTGTAATGTAAATTTTTAAATTTTGGCCTGTTTCGAGCTTCGCCTTTTATCTATATTATTATGAAATAGGAATTTATTATCAGTGACCTTTAGTTAGAAAGTGACGTGTGACAATTTGATCAATAATCCAATTATTAAGGGACTTATAAAATGCATAAGGTAGCGACGTTACTATAACAGTTTTTCAATTTAATTCAACAGTAACTTTAATTTGAGGAGCTTTTTCAATTGGTCAATTTAATCATGTAGAAATTGTAACTCTTGCAAAAATATCAATACAAGACCGTACAAAAAACATTAATCGTTACATATCACAAGCCAGTTTTTCACACAATCAGAATTAATATATAGGTTATAAAATGTTCTTTTTTGATCATTTCTTTTAAAAAACTCGCATAAATATTTATTTAGTGGCTCCTTATTTTTGTACATAAATGTAAATGTAGCAGTATTTGAATCTGCGCTTCTGAGTATCATTCAAGATCAGAAAGATTCTTTCATTTTAAATAAAAAAGTTATTATATTTCTCTTATCGACTCAAAAATTTTAAACACTTGTTAAATTTTTCCTTATTAGCACTTCTGTAGGAAAATTTTTCTTATACTTCGCTACCCAAAGATTATTTCAAAGAATGATGACTTGGCAAAAGACGATGTTATTTTTAATTAATTTCTATATTATAAACTTTTAAAAATCTTATTGTATAGATTTTTAAAATATACAATAATATGCACAGGATGATACAACTAAAATGTTGTTACGGTAATATTTTACGGACCTTCATAATATATTCATAATCGAGTGTTCGATATTATTGTAAAATATTACAAAATTGCTAGTTATGCAAGTGTTACCTCCTATTACAGTTAAGCCTCAACAAGGATATTTAATCAGAAATAAATGGTGTGTATGTGAAGTACATACATACATATATAAAGGTATGATATGATATGGTTTACAATATGTAATTAAAGAAAGTAAATTTTTTAATGAATATCATACGTATTGGTACTAAGTATCAAATGAGTAAAACAATAAAAGTACCTATATACTTTCTGTCACAACCAAAAACAGTGGTAACTGATAATAATAGCGTCAACATCATAATTAGTAGAGAAATGGTTATTATCTACTAATTAAGTTTCAATGGGTCCAATTGGTAATTGGAATTCAAAATAACGCCAAAATTATATGAAACCTACCCTTTTAAAACTATTAGCGCAGGAACTATAATTTGATGTAATCTCTTTTAATTTGTAAATAAAAGATCGAATTTAATATTAATAAGGCAATTATACCAAAATACAGTTTAATTAGTTGGTAATAAATTATGCTAGCACTGGAACTGTATTCCAATATTCTTGTGACTTCCTTTTATATTCACAACATAATTTCTTTACAACATAGATATCTAATTCCCAAATATTACATTTTCATAATAATATTGAGGTATCATCTTCTGAAAGTTTTCTTCTGTATCAAAAGAATTCGTATTAAATATTTATTAAAAAACGTTGACGAGTGCCGAAAAAAACTTGTGTCTTCTGTTGAGGCATCCCTCGGGAATGTCTCTTCATGGGCTGAAAGGAACCTTGTTCAATTCAACCCCTTGAAGACACAAGTTTGCGCGTTGACCACCAAGAAACCCCATTTGTCGTGTCACCAGTTCTCAAGAACACTCCTCTTAAAGCCGCGCCCAGTATCAGCATATTGGGCCTTAGCGTTTCGAGTGAGTGCCAGTATCGCGATCATCTGGAAAGCAAGGCCAAGTTGGCCTCGAAGAAACTGGGTGTTATCGCCAGAGCGAGACAGTACTTCACGCCAAAACACCGTTTGGCCCTGTATAGGGCTCAGGTTCGGCCTCATATGGAATACTGTTCTCACCTCTGGGCTGGTGCACCCCAGTATCAGCTTGAACCATTTGATCGCATACAACGCAGAGCCATTCGAATCGTTGGGGACCCGGTAATCTGTGCAGGGCTTGACACTTTGGCGTTGCGTAGAGACGTGTCCTCGTTGTGCGTTCTCTATCGCATATATCACGGGGAGTGTTCTGGGGAATTGTTTGACCTGATTCCTGCCGCAGGATTTTCAAACCGCACAGTACGCCACAAGCTTAAATACCATCCACACCACCTGGATGCGTGGCACTCCAGTACTGTGCGGTTTCGAAGGAATTTCCTTCCACGTGCCACTGAAAAAAAAATACCATCAGGTGACCCGAACGCTCGTTTGCCTTGTCCTTTCCATAAAAAAAAAAAATAAAAATTATCATGACTAGAATTTACAGACATGTAAGTGCCTATTTAAGCATAAACATCCGTCGTTCCATTAGCCATCAGAAGAGACAAAAATCGGGTAGTCGTCGAAACTGAGTGAAGAAACGTGACAAATAGATTGTTGTTCACTAAATCAATGGCAACGGAATTTGAAATCAAAAGTAATCTGCGTACGCGGAAACACGGAAAGAGATGAATGTCAAGGAAAATACGCGAGAAAATTCAAAAGGAAGGCAAGGTGGAGCGGGCGTGGAAAATTGGCTTCATTAGATAGACGGACGGAGAGCGCTAGTGTCTGTACACACGGTTGCTAAATTTATAAAACAAATGCTTTGAATTAATTATCGTCGATATAGACTAGATTGTTGACATTGTTCTATTATCGGCTAAACAAAGGTGTACTGGTTAATTATGATTTATTTACGTGACTTTTTAGTACTAATAATAAATGTATGTACTGTGATAAATTATTGATAATATGTATAAAATAATTTTCGTTGATATTTTAGAATGTATTTTCACGTATTTTTTATTAGTCATCTAAATATAATGCTTATAAATTTACTAGAAAAAAATGCAAAAATATTTCACTTACACCTGCGAAGGTTGGTGGTACAGTCTGAAATGCATTTCTCTGCTAAATAGCAGAGAAATGCATTTCAGACTGTACCACTATAAATTCCTGACTGTACCTGTATAAATATACTGTATATAATTTTGGTAATCCCTAGAAAGTGTTCAAAAATAGCACCAAAAAAAAACAGTGCAATGAATTGTTCACACTAAAAAAGCATGTTTGCGAATATTCCTAAAAAATGTAAATAAATTAACCGAACAAAATTCGTTTATCGATTTTTTTAATTAAAAACTCTTTCAAAGAGCATAACATAAAATAGCTCAACAAAATTTCACTTTACGAATACTAAAAAGTCTCTACTGAAATAAAAAGGCCAGAATTCAATTATGAGTAACATGAACATTCAGGTAAACTAAGGCGACCTAATTACCAGATTTTAGAGAGAGCTCGACGCTCGACACATCACTATGTAATCTACTTATCGAAAGCGTGCGGTGCAGTGGGTATAATAACAGATCGATGATCTGGATGCGCGAAATTCTGATACTATTTAATTTGTGCATGTGACTTGTGTGTAATAAAGTGGGTAGTTATGTAATTATATAGAAAAATATATATTTTTTATAATATTGGATTATCTTGCCTCGTGTCACAGTTACAGATATCGTGAGCTATGTGGTTTATAAAAACATTTCTTTCAAAAATATTTGTTTCGACAATGTCGCGTGAGCCTCAACAGTCGTTAAAATACTTTCCTATTTTATTAAAGAATATTTTGAATATTATGATTTTATCAAAGAACACAAATTAAAAAAAATAATAATATATATAAAAATCGCATCCTAAAAGGTTCAACAATTTTAATATTTCTATATCATATTACTAGTACTCGTGTCCTAAGCATACGCTACGTTTCGTTCAAGTACCATTGTCTGCCTAAAAAATATTTATTAATTTCTAATATAAATGTAATAATATGATTATACGTACTTTTCTAATTGATTGTAGAATTTTTTCCGTACTCATACTATTAATAAACTAAGTCAAATAATATTATTAACACCGCCATGAAGGATTTTTTTAGGAGAAATATTTTTTTTATTTTCATCATTTAGGTATCTCCTCGGTTTGATTCTATCACAGCGCGGTGCAGGTTAAGACGTCATGATTCGTTTTCTTTACGCGTACATTACGCGTTAAGTTAGTTACTTCTTTGCCACTTTTTATTTGTTTAGAATAGAATACTAATTAGTGAATGTAATGCCATTTATTTGTCAATTAAGTAGTTCCAACAAAAATCTTTTTAACACACTATATCAATTTATCAATCTATATTAAAAAATCCTGCAACACTATATTAATCCGCTATTTGACGTCCAATTCATTTTTTAAAATTCCAACGGGTCTGGGTACAATGATAATACAGTATTTGCATGACATGAACCACAGTTTGTTTTCTTTATCCTTTATCTATGATAAAAAAAATAATGGATTTTTAAATGTAAATATTTAGCAAAGTGGAAATTGAAATAACCACATAAAATCAGATCTGACAAAACAATATCAAAGTCTGACAGTAGAAAATAGCCCACGTAGAAGTTGTGAATGATACTCCTTATGACTACATTCCCTACTTACGCCTGTCTACTTGGCAAAATATGTCAGATTAGTAAAGACAAAAAATGAAATAATCGCAAGAAAGATTTTCTTGTTTTATTAAGAATGTCGTTTTTTGTAGGATAAACAACGAACGCTAGATAGAAACAAGACGGCTAAAACAATTTATTTTTTTATTAAAGAGCTAAACGCCCTTTATTGTCTGTGCTAAATTTCATCTTTCTTTTTTTTCTTAACATATACCTACATTATATTTTATTTTTGAAATTCAACACATATTATATTTTATATTTTCACAGAATTTATTCATAATACATGTATAATGAAGATATGTTAATGTTCAGCTATGTCATCGGGCTCTCTATATATACCTTAATCTATGTGTATATTATCAGCTATTAGCATAATTATATCGTATGAATTGTGGGAAACGATAAGCCATCTATATCTTGCAAAATGTCCCGGCCATAACACTTCAGCGACTATATCAAAGGGATTTATAATCCATTGAAGTTTATTAATTAAAAGTTATTAAGAAAAGTCATAACAATTTACTTATTATTTCTGTAGAGTGATAATTGAAGTAAGATTTATTACACTATTATTGTGATTTGATTTTTTCATCGGGTTGGTTCTTACTTTTCTATTATTATAAATGAATGAACGTTCATCAAAGTATGTATTGATTCTAATTTTTAATAATGTTTGCTTAATATTTGACTCAACTAGCTCAAAAGGAACTTTATGTTTGTGTATCTTCATAAAAGTCATAGGACATAATAGAGAGAAGCAGAGAAGAATAAATTAATATAGAAGTTTAAGGAAATGTTTTTAAAACAAAAAAATTACATATTTTTTTAACACAAAAAAAAATTACAAGAAAAATATTTTTTGTCTCTGCGTCGTTCAAAATGCTGTCTTTGTAACTTAGTATATTAAATGGAACGTAACATAAAAAGTGTAGCAAGACTTTCTAGAGGAGGCGGAGATTTTAATGATATGTTATGAGAAAAGTGAACGAGAAAGTTTCGCTATCGCGGCTGCATAGCTGGTGTTAGCGAGGCTTGTTTATGTGGCAATTGGCATTGCAATGAACTGGCATCCTGGTAAGTTCTAAAGGCGCTCCCGAGTTGAGTAACAAATTGAAGCATAGCGCCGGCAACTCGCAAATAATCATACACAAGGTACCAAGGTAAGTTTTGAATCGAGCGAGCGCTGAAAGTTCATCCAACTTTAGTCTGATAGTAATTTACTTTAGCATTGCGGTCAAGACAGATGAGCGGCGTTCGATGCTTTTATATTGTGGTGATGATGATAGTTTATTTAAAGGTAAACAGCAATTTTATATTTACTTTAATAATTAAAAAATGTATTTAATTAAGTTTATCTTAATTACAAAAATATTACCAATTGTAATCATAAAAAAACATTTATTTTGTGAAGGCTCTAGCTTCTATTCAATATGTATAATTACTTTTCATGTTTTTTTTAATTACTCTCTTTGTTGTCACATTGGACTGTTTGTTTACTCTCAGGGAGGCAAACAGATTAAACAAAGAACAATTAATATAAAAGATTCAGGTCGATTTTAGAGTAACACTCATATAGATTTAACGAAATCCAATAATACCCTTTTGAATATTCTACGGCTCATCCAGCAAAAAGCTAATCCGCTGAATAATGGCGTTATAGATATCAACGTCGAAGCAGCCGTAGTGAAAAATATACCAGTTGTTCGACGCTCTACGAATATATGGAATTAATAAAGCATTTTAGATAACAAATTTTGTTTTGTTGATGGCTTAGTTTTTATACTATAATGGATTACAGAAGTTATTTAAATTTACATTAGCTTAAGAAGTCGACTAACAAACAAACCTTAGATCCTTGAAATCTTTAAAATATATTTTTAATACAATTCTGCTTTATTGGAAAACTTTACATTTGTGTGAATCTATGTTCGATAACGAAAATAGTATATAAACTAAGCAAGTAAATATAAATAGTTAATGTAAACGAAATACTATTTACGATTACTGTTCTTTAAACGTCATCCATCGGTGGAAATTAAAGAAAAAATACTGAAAACTTTTGCGGAACAGTAATTCTTTTTGTTAAACTTTCTTCAATCCGCACACCAAATAAGATCCGGGTGTTTGTAGGTAATTTATCTTGTTGGCTTTAAGTAGTTGTTGCTTATCTGCCGTATTTGTTACTGAATACATAAAATCAAGTTAAAGTTTCTCTGTTCGGAATATGTGAAACATTTTTAACGTATTATTTTATTCCACTTCTAATTTAATAATTAAAATGATGTTCTATTTGTTGTAATTAAATAAGTTGAAATTTAGATCGATGTTTTATTTAGATCATATTAATTTTTCTTTTCATCATATTGTTATGTTTATGTAAGTCCTTGTATTATGGAGTAGACCAACAAAATCTTTGAGTGATATACTGCCACTGCGTGCAGCTTAGCACTTACGGACTTATATTAAAAATATAAGAACTTATAAGAATATTGCTATTTATATCAAAGATAATATAAACAAGATAGGCATTTATAGTGCACATATATAGGATATGATAATGTCTAATACATATATTAACGCCTGTCGTGGTTGACACAAGGGTGCGACTGTAAACGCGACATGTTGTGGTTTGTTAATAAGGCCAAGCGCGGCGTTGGGTTCCGCTATTCAGCACTCAATGCCTCAATTCGGCAGAAAGTGGGAAACAGGGTTCCCTCTGCGTACCCTGCTAAATGCGGGATACAGCGTGAAGCTGTGAAAATTCTTGTATCACCTAAGTATTTTCTTGTAGAAAATAGCCAGTGTCAGACTCCGGATTCTAAAATTTCAACCACTGTGCAATATTTGGTTTTGTGTAATATATGTACAAAAATACAGTAAAGCAAGTAAATACAGGATAATTTTTATTTAATTGTCTTTTATATTATGTTCCAATGAATAATTTTGTAAATCAAAAATATATATTTTTCAGGACAGATTTTATTAAGTTAAAATTTTTGTTAAACTCGTTTTTTTTTTTTGTATTTTTAATACTTTTTTACGTAAAAGTGTTTGAAATCTTTTGATTTTTTTATTTATTAGTTTCTTAAATAAAACAAATGCGAAACCTTTTAAAATATTTAAAGAAATGGATATGCATTATTCAAGTAGACTTATAATATATTCACGCCTGGTACGCATATATTATGTGTACATATTAATCATTATTTATTTGTGGATAGCAATATTATTTTTTCAATTTCATAAATAAAATGTTGATGAATACAATAGTTCTGTTATGAGAAGAATTGTGCTAAATAGGAAGTAACTTATTATTTCTTTCGTGTATAAGTGAAATAGTTTATTTTATATCTTTCTCTTGACTGTAAAGACATAGCATATCAAGTAAAGTAATCATAATATTTAGTTCTTAATTTTTTTGTGTGTCAAAAAGAATTTTACATATGATGGAAGATTTAGGCATGAAGGCAACATAGATCAAAAAAATTCTATTAAAGCTAAAACATTTATTATAAACTAGTTGTCGTCTGCAACTTCGTTTGCCTCGATTCCATGACCCTTCCTAAAACCATACTATCTTCACCATGATACGTAATCATACTCCCGAGTAGAGACTGAACTCATGACCAATTTGCGTTCATTATTAGATGTTCCACTCTCAATTTTTTATTAATTTAATTTCTCTGAGAAAACTGCCTTCTATGCCAGTACTTTTGCCAGTGCGTGAATTATTTATCTCTTTTAGCTATATAATACATAATGTAAACTTAAAGAAATAAGCTCTTCATTAGATTTTCTAAATCTTTTATTGATATATGTCAATGAAAAGTACCCGTTACTCTGAACAGCCTTTTTTTTGATATTTCCTTATATGTTATAGTTTAGTTACAATTTTTACATATCAACCAAAATGACTGATTCAATTAGCTAACTTTACAACTACCAATTTTTATTTTTATATGTCAACGAAAAATGTTTATCACATGGATCATTTTTTTTAATGTGTGTGTTTTCTTTATTTTCTTTAGTATATTTTTCAATTATATATTCAATTTCCATTATATATTCCATTACTGTTTTTTCAACGCCCCAAAAATATATTTTTGTAAATATATTCTATGTAAGAACTACTTACACACCTTTTTTCTGTTGATTTTTGATATCATTGACAGATGTATAAAAATGTCGCTTTACTTAGTTTTATTTTGTTATTTTTCTACTATATAGTATTGGTAACAACAATACATTTTAATTAGGTTTAAAAGAGAACCTATTATTACATAAAATTATTATATATTGTGCTTTAATATATTACGCCATGATTACCAATAAAGGTCATTAAATATTAATGTTCATATATTATTTTACGCTACATAAATATTTAGCTACTTTTGTAATTGTGGACAACAATAAATATTTATTATTGTCCACAAAATCCAATAATACTATTTTAATGAGATAGCACTGTAGAGTTTAAGAATAGTATGAGATCTAATATAGAACAAATTCAATAACTGCATAATCAAAAAATTTGACCTTCGACTATGAGAGTTGTAAATAACATAATACCCTAAAATCTTTATTATTATTGTAATCCTGTATCAAAATATTCATATAAAGGAAAAGGTGACAGATGGTATATAAACGGACGAATGAAGCTACTGTACTAATTGAGTTCGTAATTTCGCATGCAGATAACAATTATGACGAATACATCCACTAAAAAAGGTTTTTAGGACTTTTAGTATTTCAAAAAATAAATTGTTTATAGGCTCGGTACGTTTTTGCTAAATAAAAGTTAAAAAATCAAAATTTTATTTGCAAAAATTGATTTGTTTTTAGTTAAACTTTTGCAGATTTTGTACTTATCTTATATTGGTACATTAATATTACATATAAATATTAGTACACTAATATTTATATGGTTAAAATTAAAAATATTATTCTAAATCTGCCACCATTATCGGAGTAACATCACAATATTCGTGTCTACAATTTGAATTATTCATAGCTTATATAGATATTACGAATAAATAGAATTCCATTCAATCGCTTGTTCAATTTGTAACAATAGTACTAATTCAGAACATCAATTTGATTTTCAATTGAACTATCAACTTCTCGAACAGGGTTGTAGGTTACGGTCATTATTTCAACTATGTATTGCCGTTAAATGGATTGTAATGTCACTGTGTGTGAATGTATAGAGTACTTGATAAAAATAGAAAAATGTAAATTTATTTACCACAATATGAATCTTTTTTTCTCATATGAATTTTAAAAGCAATATTTTGCTAGTAGTAATCGAGTTATTGTTAACCTACCAAATCTATTCTGATTTGGTAGGATAATTATAAAAACTTAATTTAATTTTTTTCTTTATATAATAATACATTTGTATTTCTGACAGTAGCATTAATTTTATCAAGCCTTCGTATCGATTTAACTTAAATAGTTATACTAATATAATAGGCTTATCGTTTGAATGACATTTTGCTTCGTAATTACAAAATTAAAATCGGCTTATAAGCCATGAAAGTAAGTAAAATGCTGAATAGTCTTTATGAATGTAAGGTTTTTCATAAAATTGTTTAGCTTAAATAAAATATACGAGTGAAAAAATTAAATTAATTTAGAACACTTATTAGCTTCTCCTGTATCTATGTCTATCAATCAATGTAAGAATCTGTATCTGAGGACAATACAATTATCTCATAGCGTGGATCTGTGTGTGATGTGTGTGATAACCACAAAAGTAAAAGGAAATGGTTTAGTACTTTAGTTTCTTTTTTAAGCTAATTTGTTTCTTTTTGTGAAGTTTGTAATAGGAATAAAATATTTTTATATAATATTACATAAAAGACTATAAATATTTACTTTTTAAAGCATAACAACACTTTTTATATAAAGCACTTTGATTTGATTCATTATATTAATATATATGACTAAATCATAAAAAAAATTTCGAATAATTGAAGGAAGAGAAATATCTAAATTCAACCGTTTTAACCTTATTCCGTGTTATAATATTGTAGTATTTTTTTTTAGTTTCACGCTGCATAGTAGTAGTAGGTAGAAAGAACCTGAGAACCTAGTGTTAAGACACTCCGTTCCCCACTTTCCGCTAAATTGTGGCATTGCGTGGAGTGGAGGACTCAACGCCGCTCTTTGCCTTGTTACCAAACTCAGGAAATGAAAATACTAAACTTTTACATTTCCTGGAGTGGGACACGAACCCACAACCTGTCGCGTTTACAGTCTCACGCTTGTGCCTCTGCGCCACGACAGGCTTCAGTGTAGTAAATTTGACTTTGTTATTAGTTATTATGACTATAAATAATGGTTATTTTTTATCATTAACTTAATTTTTTTGCTTATCTATAATATTTAATAAAAAAATTGAATTAACCAATTCTTTTACCAATATTTTTACATTGCTATAAATTTTAAAGAAAAAAATAAACCAATTGACTGTGGTATAGTTACGCATTAGGAAAGTCACTTTATACGAAAATTGTGGATAAACTAACAAGATTATTATTTCTCTAATCGCTCGTACTTCAGGGGGTAGATTACTCAGTGAGGGATTCACTCACTAGAGACATCAGTTATGTTAGGACACTCCGTTCTTCACTTATCACCTATTTAAGACTATCAATTTAACACGGTTTTATTTCTCTAAATTGGATCAAAAGTAAAAAAACATAATTTAAATAGTCTGAAGAGTGAGTATTGAAACCAACAGCAATTGTACAGTCAGCAGCAGCATATGTACAGTCATATACTAGAGAAATTATCATCATGATGTACCTCTATCTATATGCATGAAATTTTATATTCGTAATATTTTCGATTCTTTCTACTAGTTAGGCTTAGTGTAAGGGATGATCTGGATGATCTTACACTAGATTACATCTCTTCTTTGCTAATTGCATAAAATACGTGAGGATAAAAATGTATTAAAAAACACATATGATTATCATTGTTTCTTCAATATTTGAAGCGGATCATCAATCGAAAATTAAAACGAATTTTTAGGTATCCTTATTAAGTAACAATAGTTATAACGTCTCGTGTAAATAATATGGAAGAATTTATTTACGTTTTCTCTTTTTTCAATATATATAATAATTATACTGATATACTTCAAAATTCATATAGTAACGTTAATGTTTTATGAAAATAATAAAATTAAATAATATTTCTATTTTATTGTGATATTATCCCTTAGAATTTCCTTTGTCCTCCACAGGGAACCTAAATGCAAAATTTAAGGGCTCTATTCTATTCTATGCCCAGTAGTTTCAACTGCACGTTGTCTGTCAGTCACTCAGTAACACGAGAGTTTTATATGTATAGATAGAATGAATAGTACATTAATAAGCGTATGTTTTAATGAAAATGCATTTTATTATTATAGGTATGTATTTATTAACAAAATTATCTAAATTTGATTATGAAATAATCCGAAAATGAAATTTACGTGAGTATAATAGAATAATTATATTATATAATTAATTGAGTCTATTTACAATATTTGTTTATATTTATATCGACTATCGAGGTTGGTAGAAACATATAAATGGACCTAAAAAAAAATATATAAATATTCAAAAATAAATATTTCTAATATATCATGTAAGATGTATCTTAGCGCTGTAGCGCGGCGTTCAGTTCGGCCACTTTCCCGAATTTAGCGTATTGAGCGCTGTTTCAAATTCGGAAAAGTGGAGAGCGGAGTGTCTGTATCTTGTCTGAATACCTATATGTCTATGCGGCACAAGGCGTAAAATTGCTTCTTTAAATATTTGATTAATACAAATATTTAAAAAACAATTTTATTAATATTCATTTCTATTAGTTAAATAATAATTTAAGTATACATTTCGATAGTAAGTGATAATGTAGCATAATATTCTAGTGAAACATAATTTCTGTTCATTTAACCTCAAGGTGAAAAGGTTGTAGCACAGTTTAAAAATAGATACAAGACGAATAGAGCAATTTATAATAATATTTTTATTTTCTTGAAAAATTCGATAAATTTAATTTAAAGAAAATAAGTTTTCTATTTTAATTTCTAAGTAGTAGATGAACTAAAATATTAGAAAAATAGTATTCTGTCATAATAATGATAACCTTAACAAAAATTGCTAAACTGATAAGGCTCAAAATTCATGATATGACTCAAAATCAATGTTACTGAATACAAGTTACGTTTCATTTCTAAATCATTAATATATAGCAAAAGTTCTTTTATGTTGTGAAATTATTTTCTTTAATTAAAATACTACTACGACCACGGAAAAGTGTTATTAAAAATATTTTATTCTATTTCTGACTGTTTCTTTGAAGTAAATGAACATTCATTTTTATGGTTGTATTAAATATTTCGCTTAAATAAAAGTTACTCATTATACTTAAGTTCCAATTACTATAAGAAATTTATGAAAGTATACTGATACTTATTTGTATATTCTCTTTGTACAACTAAGAAGTAGACACTTTATACTTCTTGTACTTCAATTACTATGTACTACGTGTTTATAACTTTGTGCGCCAACTAACGTCGTCATTATGACGGAGTAAAGCTTTAACTCCATTTTATTTAGGGTACTAAAGTGAATAATTTTATAGTATTTAAAGTGTTATTTGCACCTTTTGCAATGTAAACGCAGTAAATTTCGAATCTGCGTCTTTTGTAACGTCTTAGAATTTAAGTTAAATAAGTACTTAATCGAGTCATCACAGCTTAACGGTACACAAGGGTTGTAAATGTGGCCGTTACAACTTTTGAAATACTCACTTTAAATTGAGGACATGCATGGAATTCAAAATGTCGCTAAATTAGAAATTTTCGAAAATTGGGCTGAATAAACTTTAAAAGTGCTGTATTGTTATATATAAAAAAGGAAAAAATATATAATCATTTACATTTATGATTTATTTATCCTTTATTGCACATCATGTTTAACATGAATGCGGCGGACTTATCACTGAAAAGCATTCTCTACCAGCCAACCTTGTCATGTGGGAAATAATTGGGCAGGTGCTTTAAGACAAATAATTAAATATTTTATTGCTATAGATATAATTTTTTTATTCTTATGAAAACTGTGGTTCAAAAATTTTCAAAACAAAATTTAGTAACAAAAACTCTTGACAGTAAACAAAACAGGCTTTACGGTTCAAGCAGCTGGCTTGTATCTATTTATATGCACATGAAGTCTTCATTTATGCGTAGAACTGAGAATGTCTAAAGAATGTAATAAAATTAAACTATAGATTTATATATGTACATGCAATCTTATATATAAAACAACAGTTATTTGAACAACGTTAAGTTTGTTAAGCTGCTTAACATTAACTATGAAACATCAGTGCCACTTATATTTAAACTTATTAGGTAATTTGATATTGCTATAATAATTTTACTTTATTTAATCACAAACGAAATATTTGAGCTGTATAAATTTAATTTAAATATTCAAAACGTCATAATTATCGTCATTAAAATGTTAGAAATTAGAAGAATAGAAAAACCTATGATTATAATCAATAAATAATAAATATTATTATCGTAGGTATGAAGTATAGAGTAGAAGATGTAAGAAAACGATTAATTTTTGGAAACGTGACTTAAATTGTATTTTAAATAGTAAAGAGTTCTGAACTTTAATCACTTTGGGCTTTTTGCTGGATAGAAGCATAACTTTATTTATCAAAAGTTTAAAACAAAGTTTGTGCAAAGCCAAAACAAGAGAATAAATAAAACTGATAAGTTAGAGAAGAAAAGTTTCATTGTAGTCCCGATTTATTTTCTTTTATCTAAAGGCTATTACAGTAACTTTGAAGCGAGTTTTTAAAAATCCTGACTCTTTAAGTAATTAAATGTGACAAATTTATGATTTTATGAGTTATAAGTTACACGTAAATTGATTTTTCTGTTTACTTACCGTCGGATGATACCACGGGTCTGGCAATTATTAAAAGTAGCAATAGTATCGTGGAACACGATGCGTATCTTAGGCGATTCATATTTATTTAAATGTTTAACCGATCAGCATTGTAGTGGAACCTTTTTTGTCTATTAGCGATATGTCAACAAAAGTTGTGTCACGAGTTTGCCGGTGCGGTAATAGAGTTCTCTCATTGATTCGCCGGCTCGACGTGGAAATCGGTTTGATTAAATATTCATTGAGTGGTTGTGGGTCGAGCGGGCGGCAAACGGAGATCGTGGACGCGCTCGCGGCGCGAAGTAGCTGCGAGTCGTAGAGGCGTGAGACTGCGGACGCGTGACGGCGGCTTCCAAGCGCTCCGGCTGCGTACTGCCCGCGCTACGTACAACCTCGCCGCTTTGTCTACTAGTCGCCTACGTTTGCGGCGCTTGCGTAGCCCCGCCTCGCTTTCGAATGAAAGGACGGAACATTGCCAGTATTTGTAACAGTTTGCGTCAAATTGATATAAATGGAGACGGTTTTAATAAAGTGTAATTGACTTTTGCCGACTTTGCGTCGCATTAATTTCGGCCACGCTAAGACGCCTCGGGCAGGTGCTGCGTTAAATACCATCAGAGTAACTTAGCTTTTTGCGATGAATAATCTCAAATTTAAATGAATGTTAATTATGACGAGATTTTAAGTTTATATCCGTAAGATTGATGCTAAGTAACAAAAATAAATTTCTCCTCTTTCGAAACTTTATACGTAATTAAGTATGGAATTTTATTTCTACCTCATTATTTTCTTTTCCCTGTTTACGAAAAAAGCTTTCAGTATCGGTCTCTTAATTACATTCGTATTTATGGAAGTACTCATTGAATATATATTTTTATTTAACTCTGATTTCAACATTAAAGTAAATTCATGTGAAGGTAGTGTCGTCAAATAGACGGCTGAATATTTTGCTGTTTTTAAATTCGCAGAATTCATATTTATATCATTATGGTTTTAACCAATTGTACTGTTACGTAATGGTTTATTACTAGTTAATATAAACGCGTAAGCTTCACAGCGGGAAGCGACACAGTGAGAACGCGGCAGGTGCCACGCATTAGACATTGACTTTGTCTCTTATAAAGATAAAGGAAGGGTCATAGTGCGAACATTATGCATTAACAATGTTGAATATAATAACAGATCAATACTGTTATACAATTGCTGGGTCAATAGATACGTATATGTACATATACAAACTAGTGTCCCCGTTGACGCGTTAACAACGCGCAATGTTTATATCACTTTATAAACATGGACGTCAAACCATGTTAGTGTGTGTAACATTTATTTTGTTAATTTAATATACTTTTTATGATATTTTAATTCAATATATTATTTAAAAAAAAGTGTTAGCGTTTTACACTCCTTCTCTATATAAACTATAAGTGTGCCAAAATTCATCCTCCTCCGTCCGCGTAATTTTCGTGAAAAGGGATCCAAATATTTTGCTTCACGTATTTATAAATAGATATAAAATATATAAATTATTAAAAATCTTCTTATTAAATATTATTAATTTATAGAAAAGCAGGTGTATGATTTATATCGTTAATATTACTGCTAAAAAAACTAAAATTCACTTTATTAAATACATGTTTAACATATTACTATTAATACCTATAATAAGAATTTAATTAAAGTATATATAAAATTCTAGTTTAAATCCACTTCTCGCTACAGAGAAGGCGTTAATCATGGCAACACGGTGTTTTACTTCGCTAACGTGGTTATTAGGGTTTGACCAAAATTTTTTCTGTGATGAGGACATCACATGAAATAGGAATTTCAATACATAGTTAAAATATTAAGTTAAGGTTGGTATTGATCTTTTAATATTAACAAAAATAAATAAAATATAAATATGTATTTTTTTCAGCTTCGCGCTATATCCCGCATATAGCAGGAAAGGTAGAAGGAACCTGAGAACCTAGTGTTAAGACACTCCGTTCCCTACTTTCCGCCGAATTGAGGCATTGCATGCTGAGTGGCGGAACTTAACGCCGCGCTTTGCCTTATACTAAACCCAGGAAATGAAAATATATCTATTTTTGAGGATTTTTTATTATTAGACGAATCCGGAAAAGATAGTATAGGACGAGGTGTCGTTGAGCTTTACGAACATAATTCGGAAAGGATAATGTCTACTAGTTTGCGAACAGCTTTAAATTGGTTTTGGGATTTTTTTTCGAACTTCACGCTTTTTCCCACATAGCATGTAAGATAAACAGAACCTAGTGTCTAAACACGCCGTTCTTGTTTCCACTTGAATTCGTGAAATGCTAGGTAGTGGATCTTAACGCCGAGTTTTGTTATAGAGCTAGAACAAGAGTGGGGAATTGAGAATAATATTAATATAATCCTTCCGCCGAGTGGGAATTGAACCCACAACCAATCGTGTTTATGGACAGATGTCGTCCCACTGCGCCACGGATGGTCAAAATTATGTTAATACTAGGTATATAAATATTTTCAAGGTTTAAATATTTCTACAAATATAACATATATTTTAAATTAATGTTATGATATGATTTTTATGGGTATTGGGTACATATTGTGTAAATATAAGAACTGAATATCATGCGTTGTCTTACCAGAGCGCGGAAAAGAAAATAATTTAATTAAAATCATTCCCCGAGTAGGATTCAAGCTCAGAATCGTTTGCAGGCAGGCGACGTCCCTCTGCACCAAGACGGGCTCAAGGATAAAAGTAGAGACCTTTTGATTTTTACCTGTGGAGAAAAAGAACATAGTGAAAATATTATGTGATAACCAATATCGCATTTGGTTAAGTACGCACACAACAAAGGTGTAGCCAGTACATCCTAATTATATTATAACGGCGCGTCAATATGTTAGTTTTTCGTTTAAATGTAATAGCTCTGTACTGCATATTATGTAAATTATGAATAACTGTACTATGGTTGGAGATATTGATTTTGGCACTTGTATATTTTTTTATAAATCAGTCAAAAAATATCTAATGGTCCTCAATTTATGCCTAGCTTCAAAGCTAAACTTATACCAAGCGTCAATGGCGAGAGCTTCGTCGACGGCACTTAAAAATGTATGGCAATAAAATTTTCCATCTCATTTATGTATGTCACATACACATTTGGGATACTTCAATTAGTGTTATTGAATGATTTTTTGCTATAGGCTCTTATCAATGTTTATATAAAGACACATTTTATTTTCAAGATTGAAATGTTTCTGGCAAACAGTTTAAGTAATTGGACATTAAAATAATTCAATACTCTATATATTTCATAGTGGAAAATACATCATCTGTTACTGATGCTGTGTGCTGAAAACCAAGTAAACACATTTATTTTCTTCATGCGTAATTTTATATTTCACACATTTTATTGAACATATGGAATAATTAACAGCAAAAACGTGACTTTAATATGAAGCATTGAAAATACCGTGACAACAATAAAACCTTTTATTTTGTTTGATTTTTGTGTTGTAATATTATTCTTTAATGATTGATATTTATTGTATTATTTTTTGTATTAACTCTATATAAATATTTGTAAAAATAATTATAGAGGACCTAAATTCTTTATATATGTTCATAACAAGCTATGATTTATTTTACTATTTATACAGCACGTAGTTCAGTTCGGCCGAGAGGAAAATTTGTAATATAATTTTATGATAATAATGAGTTTTAATTGTTCAAAGATAAATAGGTATGGTATAGCCGTAATGAGTATAACCTAAATTCTCATCAAACATTACAAATATTTATTTCAAAGCATACCAATAGCTAAAGTTAATAGAAAATTAACTTATTTATAAATTCTTTAATTTGTTAAAATACTTTTACTCTAATATAAAACAAGTAACGATATAAAAAAAGCTTTATATAAGTTGCTTATTTTAACATGATCGTTTTCAATTTCAAACAGGGTCATGAAATTCTGTAATTTATTTACAATATTAGCTATCCTTTACACAGATCTATCACTGTCTCGCCCACTTTATTGGCTTAATAAGTGAATTATAATTAAAAAAATAATTTATATATTTCATATTTAATATATGTTTAAATCATTGCTTCGCGATCGCTTTTTAATCAGTAGTTATTCGTAAACTATTAACATACATACATATAAAGCTTCACGCTGTATCCCGCATATAGCAGGGTAGGCAGAGGGAACCTAGTGTTAAGACGCTCCGTTCCCCACTTTCCACCGAATTGAGGCATTGCGTGCTGAGTGCCGGAACTCAACGCCGTGCTTTGCCTTGTTAATAAACCCAGTAAATGAAAACACTAAGATAACATTTCCTGGAGTGGGAATCGAATCCACAACCTGTCGCGTTTACAGTCGCACGCTTGTGCCTCTGCGCCACGACAGGCGTAAACTATTAACGTATATATTTAATTACGAAAGTAGTCTCTTATGTAAAAAAAAAAAAAATCATGTGTAAAACAATTGTACACTATTATAATATACACACCTCGATTATTAGTTCGATCCCCAGTTGGAGATAAGTATATTTTTATTTAAATTTACCTTCTTTTTTTCTGCCAAGTGCTGTAAGACATCATTGTTTCGGTTTCGTTTGAAATGGAATACAGAAAACGGAGGCCTTGGCACTAGGTTCCCTTCTCCTATCCGCTAAGCCTCAGAGATTTGTGAAGCTGCAGATACATTATATAAAATACAAATAAAGCATTAAGATAAATAACCGATAACAATATTATGATAAAGTAGTTTTGAGAAACAGATATTTTGAGGGATTACGCCAGGGCAAATCCTATCTTGTTCGAAAGTCTCTTGATTTCTATATATTCGATAATATTATTGTATATTACCAAATAAATAGGGCTGAGCGACGATAAGCGTAGACAGAAAACGGGTCGGTTATATGGGCGATCCGTCGCGACTAAGCCTCGGGAACCCTTTTTTCCTTCTTCGCAAATCGTCGGAGATTAAGCCAGAAGAGCTTCGCACCTTCGCGCCAATATTTTTTGCGGTTTAAGCAAATAAATTGCTGTGATACAAAGTGTTTTTGTTGCGAAAGAACACTTTAGTAGTTAAGAACTTTGTAAGATTTTTGGGTGTCTGCTCTAAATAAAGTAAGCACAAATTGCTTACGTATACTAAAGTGTACGTATATTTTCTGAAATTACTGGTTTGACGTTTCTGTTGAAGAGTCGTTTTATATTGATATTTTTATTATACTAGTAAATTTTAGACTAATCGAGTCCCAACACCGTGAATCACGTCACATGAAGTAAAAAAATTGTATTGTAAACATTTAGAGGAAATCTTTTTACACGCGGCGGGAAGAACGTTAAAGTTTGTTCGTTTCAAATTCAATATATTATGGCGAGCGTGCTCTCGCTCAGCCGACACCGAAACTCACTCGAGCGTTGCTCACTGAAAATTTATTGTTTTTCTAAGAAAATTTTCTTCGCACAATGTTACATCCCCACTGAGCCCCTGGGAAAGAGTTGAAAGAGCTTAATGACGTTCGGCGTTTTTATAGTGTTGGGAACAGCGAACAAGCGGACAGCCGAATACTCTATAAAACTCGATCTATCTATAGAATAAACAAAACTATTTTTCAATTTATTGACATCTCCATGTAGTTATTCTAAAACTTTATAAATAAAACTTATAAATAGCATTAATTACTTAAATAAATGAAGGCAACAATTTCTCTATATTAGGCAATTATATCAAAATTATTTTGATAATTTATTAAATTTACCAAAATATGCATTCAAATAAATTACGGTTAAATGTCGGTTTCGCTGCGATATTTTACCTTTTATCGGAGAGGTATAATTGTGAGTGAAAAAAGAAAGACAATGAAATAATTGCCTGCAAACACAACATAGCTATATAAAAATTATCTACATACAACGGTGAACGTTATAAAGGTTAAACGTTCAATAAATGGAACATCATGTCTACTCACAAAAAGGGTCCATACGCCAACGGCACAGTTTAAGATAAAGTCTTTTATCGGACACATAATAACGTTCTGTGAGAAATCGTTAGCCCGTGCTCACGTCGCGGGGACACGTGCGCGCAGGGCACTCCTGAGACTGATCCCTCCATGTGCTTAGATTAAATTTGTTCCTATAAAAATGTGTCCTCCACTCGATAACGTTGAAAATGTGCAGATGTCGCCGGGCAGTGTATGAAGTTCGCGATAGGGTACACGACGTGCCGCGCCTACTGACGCTCGGCTCCTATCCCAAACATTGCTGGTTGAATAGAAGAAATAAAATAGACTTGCTGAATCTTTGTCATTCGATTACAGAAAAATATGCTCCAAAGTTACGATGTCACGTTCACTATTCACAATGTTTTGGTTAAACATCGGATTAGATTTAAATTCGCTTAATATATACAACTTCTTATGTTGAAAATGATCAAGCATAAATGTAGACTTTAGATTTATCGCCTTAAAAGAATTAAGGAAAGTGCTCTGACAAAAACTTTTATTTTGTGATAGCGAAGAGAAACTTGTACATTTAGGTATGAAAAAATGCGAATCACTCTCTGAAAGCAAATCAATATTCAAACATAGAAAGTTTGAAACGAACTTCTCACTAAGGAAATTTGTTTCACACAATTTTTCAGAGTTTTATTTTTAATTATAAATGAGTTTTTTTTTCTTTAATTTACGTCTAGATTTTAAAATATATTGAATACACATTTGAATATATCTATTTCTATGTATATGTATCCTGTTATAATATTAAAATAAATTGTTATGAAATTATCTATACATTAATTATTATCCTGTTAACTATTTAGAATTAACTGATAAAATGTAACTAAATAAATATTTTAGTTAAATGTTTAGCGTCTGTCTTTATTTTTTACATATTATTACAAAAATAAATAGCCCTTGGATGGGTATACAATTAGATTACAATAGATTTCTGTGTCGGCTATTGTTTAGTTTGGCAAGAAGGCGTTGAGGCGGAGGCGGCTACGGAGGCATCGCGAAGGCACAATGCCTTCGGCCGATAATGCTTGCAGCTCGACGATCAATCTTTGGGCTATTACGATGTTTTAGCGCCTTGATGTATTGTTTCAACTTCAATAAAGTTTTGATGAATTTTCTCATGTTCTCTCCAAGCCTTTGTTAGACAGAAGCGTTGGATATTGATGAATAATTTGACGGTTAAGTAATGTTGTTGTAATTATTTAATAGGTGTTACCTTATGAAAAAAATAATTTACATTTATTTACAAGTTTTTGTTTGTATAATAATTAATTGGATAATTTATGGGCTTTATAAAAATAAAAATATAAATATAGGCGGAATTAAAACAAGGCACATTTACTGTCTCTTATAATTATAATATAATGAATATCTAAAAATATAGTTATTAGTAAAGTAAAGAATTTTTTCTATATATATATGTCCAGTAATTTCAAATAAAATGCCATATAAATACAATTGTCATAACGTTTAAGATGAAAAAAACCCTAATATTTTGCCTTTGCCATATAAACATTAAAGCGTAAGCGCCATCGAAGGCAAAGGGCAACAATTGTAATACCATTCGTATCTTTAGACAGCCTTTCTCTTCAAATTTTCTTATATAAAACGAGCGAGGTAATATGCGTTTTATTGGACCGTTTTTCTTTTGAAATAAAACGGAATCGTTGTTGTATGAAAATGTATTTTCACAACACGTTGCAAGCCGAAGATAATGGCTTTTGTGTAATTTGAATAAAATAAAGGATCTTAAAGTAACAAGAGTGTTTCTCACGTTAGGTGTTATTCAGTTTATATGACATTTCTTTTTTAAATATTACTTTTACATTTAAAAATAAATATTTTTAAAAGTACCCCAACCTAACCTAACTTTACCCTTTATCCATAGCGGGGTAGTCAGAGAGAACGCAGCGCCAAACGCTACGGTCCCTGCATACCTATTTCGCCTCGTCCACACTCATTAACCTCTTCATGCATGCCCTCCGGGGGGTCCTTATGCTTTTTACGTGACCTTCCTCCAGTATCATTCAAAGTCAACCGAGGTCTCCCCTTACCTCTCTTGCCGCTCCCCTTTGCTTCATATATCTTTCTAACCATTCTTTCATCACTCATCCTCTCGACGTGCCCAAATCACTTGAACACGTTCTTCTTCATTCTTACTATAATATTTTCGCTTATACCTGTCTTTCTAAGTATCTCTTTGATGCGGATTCGGTCAGCCAAACTGACTCCGCATATTCTCCGAAGAGATCGCATCTCTACAGGCTTCAGCTTTCTTTCGTTCTTCTTTTGACAAACCCACGTTTCACTGCCGTATAACAGCGTTGGTACCAGCACTGCATATTTACAGCCATACGTGCAGCTACGCTGACGTTCCGCCGTCCCATCAATGCAGACAGCGCACGATTAATCCTATTGCCGGCAGCAATACGCCTTTCCACATCCATATGGTATCTTCTGTCTTTGCTAAACATACTTCCCAGGTATCTCCTACTACCTCATTCACTCGTTCTAATATCTTTCTATCTACAGTTATCTTGCATTCCGTTCTTTCTTCATTTCTTTCAAACACGAGAATCTTAGTTTACCTCGCATTCAGGCTTAGACCATTACTTTAACAACCGTCTTTCAAATTGGTTGATTTTTTAAAAGTATCTATATAGGATTATATAAAGTTTAGCTGGAGCTTATAAAGTACGTATTTTATTTACTTCTAATAAATAAAGTTTATCCCCCCAAAAACATAAGCGTGAAATTGGGAAAAAATGTGCGTTTCTTGACTCTACTATTAAAAGTTATACTAAGATTTAAAGTATTATCAACTAATGTAGATAATCCTGAAATTTATCCATAAACATATAATTATATTGAAAGTGTAACTGGCCTAGTTTTATATAATTTTTTCAGAAGCTAACCATTGAATGATGCCAAAGTAAGAAATCATGTTTTCCAAAAAGCTAATTAACAAAATTTCTATTAAAAATATATGAATCCCTATAGCTGTACCATTAACATTTTGAAAGATTAAACAATAGTAGTCTAAATTTGCCTTTAAATATTATTAATCGTAATGCGTACATTGTTACGAGTTCTTTTACAATAAAGAATTAAACGTACACATAATTATAAGGAGCAGTAACGTAAAATTTAATATAAAAATTTAATAAATAAAATACTGACAAGAAAAAACCTAATTCATATAAAATGTACTATATAGTTAAATTATTACGAATAACAAAAATTACCTAACGGAACATAACTTTTTTGAAGTCGGTTAAAAATAAATAATTAGTAGGTACACTTAATAAAAATACTTATATACATATTTAAAATAAATATTATATACTAAATAGCTATTCTAGGTAAATAAACACTAAATATCCAAGCTAGATTCTTAAATCTAATTTGAGGATATTTTTTTCTGAGTAGAATAATCAATATTTTGGAGGAAATTCTGTGGCTGCATAAATAGTAAACCTCTGGAGCCTCAAGGTATTTCATAAGGCTACGATAACACGAAAAAATCATTGATCATTAACTATTTAAGAAAATAATTCAATACATTTTTGAAAATTACCAGCATAAATAAATATACAACAAACCGTTATAATACAACTATATCCAAAATAAAGAACACTTAGTACCGCTTGATTAAATAAATTCAACATAAAAAGAACAATACATAAATGAGGATCAAAGAAGGATTTGAACTGGAGTCATGACAGTTAGGCCTATAGACTTTGCCGCTGAGTTACTATTTACTCTTTTGAAATAATAATAACATTTATGTATATTTACAGATAAAATACATATATTTTGCCTTATATACATATGAATTATAGCCGTTGTAGTACCTATAAATATTAATATGTGGTATTTACAATGAACTATGTCTTACAGTTTAGATCTAGAATAGATATCACACAGCATGCTCTTTTATACGAGTGTACTCGTATACAGGATAACAAAAATATTTTAACAATTTTGCATTTCAAAGTAGAAACGGGCCAATACGATGAATGAGAATTTGGAATGTTGCAAGCTTTTTCGTTTCCTGTGGTTTGCCTATTCTTCCCTTAGCATACCGGAATTGATAGATCACAACTGGCATACAGTGCTATTTGAAAAAAGAAAAGAGGTATAAAATCCGAGTGAACGGTGCAGGGTTTCGTTTCGAAGCTCGCGTTTCGCTTTACGCTGCGGTTCTGGGCTCCTGACAGATCCATGAATCGTGTGGCCGAACACGATAGACTTTTCAATAAAGGATTTTATTTTAAAAATAAATATATTTTTTAAACTCGAAATAAAAAATATGTAACTTTAAATGTTCAAACCGCTAAAACTAATTTTATAGAATAAATTATTTTATATTATCAAGTCCATTGGAACTAGTTAGTCATATTAATAACACAGTTATGATAAAGGTTAAACAAGAATATAAAGGATATACTTGAAAGCGTTAAAGAATCAAGTTGAATGTCAATATAGAAAACAGTGGCTTATGTATTTCTGTTCCTATGAGGTTTTTTCTTGCTATTGTCTTATATGTATTAAATAGTAGTATAAATTAGACTTACAAATACCAGAACATATTTTTTTTTGCAATTTTGCACCTTATTAAAAAACAATTTATTATTATAACATATATCCACAGGAAAATTTGGGAAAAATTTACCGTCCGCTTTTTGTTTTACTGCCTACGTGCCAGCATATACAAAAATGAAGTAAAAATATATTCTGCCAAGTCGTTAAAGTCATATGGAATCAATTCCGAAAAAAATATGAGTTTGAAATCTGGAAACAATAGGCACCTATCGACAACCCGTGTATTATATTACTTGATTTTGGTACAATGACTATTTATTACAACAAAAACATCTATTGAATTTTTAAACATCAGTTGATAGCAGATACCTAAACAAATTCTCGGAAACAATATAAAAATACCATTAGTAGAAATGTATTTTCATTTCACACTGGTAACGAATATTTTGTCATCTCTATAGATATAAGTGACTAATGTCATTTTTTAAATGACCATTTTTTATGTAGTAGAAGTTGTAAATCACTCTTTCATGTAATATAAAAATATATTTTATATTTAACAGCATGTGACTTATAATATTAAAAATATAATTTAACGGCTTCGTAAAATAAGCCTTATAGTACTCTTTTAAGAACGAAGTTGTATTCTTAGAGGAATATTCTACTTTTTTATTAACGATTATAATTTCTTGTAAAAATTATAATCGGTATTATAATATATCCATTATAACTTCATATTGTTTAGAGTTTATTAATTTTTATTCCAACTTTCAAAATGTTATCAAAAAATATTTTTTTATTCAATTTTTGAACAATAGTACTTTATCAATATGTTACGCCCAGTTCCAAAGCAAGCAAACCATGTGACACTTCTCTAAAGTACATCGTATACGAGAAAAAAAAATAACCCGTAGCAATATAAGTAACAATATTCTGAAACATTAAAAATACTTGTAAACTTGTTCTTACATAATATTTTATTAAAAACGCTGCGTTATTTAGCATCGGCCTAGTATTAATATATGTATGCCGGCATAGTATTAATATATGTATACTTAGTTTAGTTTAATATTTATTAATTTATGCAATAATATTCATAAATAATGCATTTTGTGGCGCAGTGGCAAAAGAGTTCAACTGTAAAGGCGACATTCGATTGTGGGTTCGATTCCCACTCCAGGAAATGAAAATATAAATATTTATATTTCCTCACTCTGGTAACAAACAGGTATAACTCTGGTAGCAAACCGTGGCCTTGAGTTTCTCCTCTCAGCACACAATGCCTCAATTCGGCGGAAAGTGGGGAACGGAAATGTTAAAAGAGAACAGAGTATCTTAGCATGAGGTTTTCTGGTTCCTCTTATTACCCTGTAGCTTCACGTTTGCTGTACAGCGTGAAACTAAAAAATATATATTCATATAAAATAAAAAGTATACAATAAAGAATAGTGCCATTTTTTTTTTCCTTTCGCTCCTTTACGTTAAAGAGTAGTGTAACTTTTTAAAAGTTTTAATAAGAGACAGAATTTGTCGGTGTCTATCTTCAAGGTTCGTTTTCCCAGAATCGACTTAATAGGCAATTTAAACAATTATGTATCGATTTAAAGCAATAATTTTGCTTGGTTCGCAATGCCTTACTAAGAAATATAATTAGTTTTTATCTTGTATGGAAATTATGGAACTGTAGGCGGATCTCCTGAAAATTTGATTGAAAATTGATTTGTATCAAACTTGATAACGTCATTGATTATCATGTTATTCTTTTAACCTTACTTATAATGACCTTTACAAAGGTCATTATATATTAGGTACGTAAGAATTATCATATTATTCCTTTGACGCGAAAAAAAAACTTTGGTAAGTTTAATCTAAATACATATATAAAATTCTTCTGTTACAACTCACAGACAACGCATAGTCAAAACTACCGACTGTAAAGAAGAATGTAGGTTCCCCTGGGAGAGTCGCGGAGCACTAACAGAGGATTACTCGAAATTCCTAGGGAAAGGAAACCACACGATTGTACGTTTTATAGTTGCGGGCTGTAACTCATTAGTAATATAAATTATAATTTATAATTATATATTTTTGTATGATTTATATGCTCCTGTCGTTTAACTGATCAGTAAATACGAGGTATATGTCCGTTTGGTTGTAGGAAAATTAAAATATTTTTGTAATAAAAACTTTTGGAAAAATAAAAGTTCGTTGTACTGAAAATTTATGGTTACAAAATAAAATAACTCCCTTTATTCTATCTGCAGCCAATTTATATAATATAATATGCTTATGCATAAATAAACTTGATTATTGTATAACAAAGTAAAACGCAACTTAGTAGAACCAATACGGATTGTTAGTACCTACAGTATTAAGCAAATATTTTGATATTGGACCAGGTTGCGTTATGTAGATAATATATTGTCATCTTAATTTACCACAAAATTTTTATTTTTTAAGTTATTATTATACATTTTACTAATAAAACGGAATTGTTGAAAGAGAATGGAGTGTCTTAACACTAGGTTCTCTGGTTCCCTCTGCCTACCCTGCTATATGCGGGTTACAGCGTGAAGTTAAAAAAAAAACATTTGTTTTACCTTAGAATAGAATATCTTCAATTCTATTGTAAGAACGAAATTACATAAATCGATATAGGTATTACAAAATGACGCGCAATATTTTGTAAACGGTACAATGCACGCGAATTGAAATACCGCGTTCGCTTTGAAAATGTCGAGATAAAGACATCAATCACTTACCTGAGAACATTCAATTCCCCAGCGACTACAACTGAAAAGGAAATAAAACTCTTTAATAAATGGCATAAACGACTCAATGGCGGTATTTACATACACATTTGTTTACATTTACCTATAAGTTTTTTCACCGAAGCGTAAAACCAACGCAATTATTCAAGTGTATGTTATATTTCGGAATTGGATTGCTGGCGATTTTTCATAAAGTTGTGATCAATTTGCTTCACACGTCATTAATATCAAGATTGATTTCGACGTAGTCCCTAACGATACATGAAATATTCTCACTCATTAAATCACGTGGCATGGAAGTGGAGTGCTTACGAGGGCTCTTGTGCAATCACGACCCAATAAATATATGATGCTCAACATTTAATAATTAATACAACTTTCAGGCTTTTAAACAAAACATAATACGCAAATATCCGGCTATGGAATGCCAAAATGGGTTAACCAATAGTTCATACTGAGTTATGATTCTGGGTAATGCAATTATAATTAAATAAAATAATGCGCATATCGAATTTATATAATAATTTAAGATATAACATAACTCGTTT
>JAKGSA010001198.1:0-92908 GCA_033558755.1 Philaethria dido | reverse complement strand
TGATAGTGGTCGCGAGCCAGTCGGAGGACGAACCTCCTACCACCTAACAAAGTGTATACCAAACATGATTTTGATATTTTGCCACGAAACCACTTAAGACTTTCTTTATCAACTTTGATTATAACAAGAATATTCATTATAATATAATTTAAAAAAAAACATTTCTTTTTAAAAATCTCAAACGTACAAATCTATATTGACGTTTCCCAAAAATTTATATTTTTTAAATACGTCACTATAACTCTAAAGGTGCGATATGGTAGTGTATTATATTTATTTTATTAATTCAATGTATTTCTTATAATAAATAATTAATTATTGATTTAAATATTTTGTTCTCGATATAAAGTTTAACTTAGTCAAACCTTATACTCTACAGTCCGCATATTTTTTTAAAAAAGGATCACTTTTTCTGTTCACGGTTTAAAATATAGATGTACGAGTATACAGCCCGAGCCTTAGCTAAGTAGAGGCACTGTGGGGCAATGCCCTTAGGAAATACTATTAAAGGTTTTGCTTCCGCCCTGTATGTAACCACCACTGTCCTATAATGTCAACTTTATTTACAATCCTCTTACTACATAGATACTCTCCTCTTACTTTATAGATAATTTTGCTTTTACAAATATTTTCGGGTAACAGGAAAATAATAATTTTTATTTATATTAACTATTTTTTTTAACTTCACGCTGTATCCCGCATATAGCCAGGTAGACAGAGGGGACCTGAGAACCTGGTGTTAAGACACTCTATTCTCTTTCAACAATTCCGTTCCTCACTTTCCGCCGAATTAAGGCATTGCGTGCTGAGTGGCGGAACTCAACGCCGCGCTGCCTTGTCACCAAACACACGAAATGAAAATACTTAACTTTACATTTCCTAGAGTGGGAATCGAACCCACAACCTGTCGCCTTTACAGTCGCACAACTATTAAATAATATAAAATATTTTAGGGTATTGTAGAGTAATGATCTACGAAATATTTTTTTCTACTTCACTCTGAAATTATATGGTACATGTGTAATGATAAAAAATACATATAATAGTAAACTGAATGTGACTTGATATAAGTGAATTTACGAGTTTTTAATACTCGCATATATAGTCATTAATATTATCACGTTCCATTTGATGTCTATTTTTTAAAATGGTATAAATACTTGCTAATAAATAACGGGGTTAGTATACAATTCCCCTCCGCCTCTGGGTAGCGTCCCGTAAGAGGAGGATATCCCAGTAGTTAGTTGTTAGGAGTTTCGTCATCCGACTGGCTCACGACCACTATCATGTCAAAGACGAACCAAATATCTAATGATGTGTTCCGGTTCGATGACATGTACGCCAGGATTTCCCTATTCCTACCCATCCTTTCCCCCGAAACTGGGGGTTCTGAAAGCAAACATCCGCGGCCGCTACATACATATTTCCTCTCACTCCCATCTGAACAATAGGTCGACAACGCATTTACAACTCCTCTGGTGTTGTAAATGTCCACGAGCGAAGAACCACTTACCATCAGGTGGTCTTTCTGCTCTTTTGCCATCTTTCATCAGTAAAAAAAAATGTAATTATGTTTCAAAATTTTAGTATCATGTAAACAAAATATTTTTTGACATTTTTAAAGTCTATATTTTTTGTACTTACACGTTCTATCCCACAAAGAAGGGTAGGCTGAGAGAACCTAGTCAAGTACCAAGGCACTCCGTTCTTTCCGCCCAAAATCGATACATTATGTATTAATACTGTTACTGTTAATTCAATTTCTGGAATTTGCAAATAGCAAACAAATGGTAATTTCCATTACTTAGTATTGACTATTCAACAAGTTTTTAAACATTAATTACTTATTTCAAATTGCGTCACGCCACCGCGCTCTTGAACCTCGCCCCGAGCATATAAAACGTTGGAATTAACATGCAAATAAATGTATGTTTTCAGTATAGTCATTTTCATAAAATATATATATATATATATACCCTTATATCTATATATATATATATATATATATATATATACATATATTGATAGTTTATGCTTCTACTATATGTATTGACGCCAGAACCCACACCGTAGCGCAATGGGTTCAATGGTTTTCAAATAACGGGTTCGATTCCTCGGGTTAATATACCTTATCAACTGTATCTTCCCGCTTTTGCTTTCCCACTCAGAGAAATAGCTGTATTTAAATTATTTTCACTGGTGAGACAAAGTGCGGCGTTGAGTTACGCCGCTTAACATACACCAATAACTCGAAATTGGGCAGAGGAAAAATTAACGGTGTCTTGACATTTGATTCATTCTTGACTACCCCACTATGAGCTAGAAATAATTCACTGTCTATCTTTTATATATTAGATCTGTGCACTTAGTAATCACGTTTTGAGATTCAGACCTCATGCCCAAAAGACAGAGAAGTCTAAAAGAAGTGCGCCACGATAATATTACAATTTGTTTATTCTAGAGGCTTTAATTTTTTATGCTTTAATAGTTTAGGCTGTAATTTTTCATTAAGTACCAATATTATAATTTATTTCTAATGTTTTGCATGGTGTGTTTATAACATATATTTATTTGTAAAGAGTCAGCAATTATGGTGGTAAGTGTTTGATAAAATAATCCTGACTTCTCCTTACATGATCGCTGACTACTACTATTATTATGAACCACGACAGGTTGTAGGTTCGATTCCCGATCGAAATGGGTTTTCATTTCCCCTGGGTTTGGTAACAAGGCAAAGCACGGCGTTGGAGTTGCGCCATTCAGCGCCTGGCTACGCTCCAATTCGGCGGAAAGTGAGTTTGTGTGTGAACTGGGTGCCCTCTGCCTGCCCTGCTGTATGCAGGATATTTGACGTGAGTTATGTATGTATGTACTAATATTATAAATGCTAAAGATTGTGAGAATTGATGTTTGTTAATCTTTCACGCGTAAAATGCTGGATGAATCTAGATGAAACTTTACAATGATATAGCAATTAAATAAGAGATTTTCTATAATTTGGCCAATTTGGTCATAAAGTTATCGTTATTCATAACTATCTAGTACATAATATAGGAGAATTGCACTAAAGAAGCTGACGTTGATTTGGCGCTGTTGGTATTTGTGTAAAAAATTTTGATTGCAGGTTTTACTCCGATATCGAGGTCTAGGGAGTGATGTACTCAAGTAGATTTGTGATAAATAAAAATACTAAACTTATAACAGAAATAAATGCCTATCCGTAACCATATCCGATATTAAACTTTTTGCATGAATTTGCAGAGACCATGCCGGGTTAAAACCAAGACCACACCATTTGACTTCAGCTTACGGCCGCGAACCAACACTACTGGCCGTCACGCTCCGTGTTCAGATCCGAAATATTACATATTTCGGATATCTATACATCCCTGGTTTGACGTTATTATATCATAAACCATTTATAACCAACTTCGAAAGAGGTGGAGGTTCTCAATTCGACTATATGTCTTTTTTTTCTGTGTTGCCGCATAACTTTTTACTAGATGAACCAAACTTGATGACTCTTTTTTATAAGATAGCGAGTGCTTCGGACGTGGTCCCATTTTATTTTATTTAAAGATCTTGATTTCTTTTTAAATTATTCATCAATAATAATTTTTTCATTTTGTGCATTTTAATTAAAAATGGTACTCTTTTTTTGTTAAACTCTTTATTATAGAATAAAGTGTTGTTCTCTCACTATAATATAATCCCGCTGTCTCTTAAAAACACTACCGAAATAGTCCTTTGCAAATACACTGTCATCTGTACAATGAATAAATATTTAAACCTAATATGAAATTCAATGCCTTATTCTGAATTACAAAATGTTTATCTGTTCTTTTGTAAGCAATGAATTTAAATTATTGTAAACGTTTTACATATAACTTATCCTGAAGTCTGTGTCAGTATATTTTTAAGCGTTAGTGTGTTTGACGTCATTCTGCTAAGAAGTATGTTTTTGAGTCTATGGTCGAGAAATTATCACTTGGAAATTTAAAAGTTTTAGTTTTAAAAATTGTTGCATTTGACATTATGAATTTTATTTGGTATAAAATTAATATCAAATGAGGGAAATTAAGCTTCACGCTGTATCCCGCATATAGGGGTAGGCAGAGGAACCTGGTGTTCAAAGACACTCCGTTGCCCACTCCGCCGAGATAGGGCAATGCGCGCTGAGTGTGGCGGAACTCCCAGTTGCGAACCAAACCCAGGAAGTAAAAATTTACATTTCTGGAGTAAAAATCAGACCCACAACCCAGGCGTTAAAATAAGCAAATTAATATAAAATGTTGTTTCAGAATTAAAAAAAATCTATCTATCAAATTATTTCATCTTAGTGACATTTGAATCCAATTTAAAATATGATATATATATATATATATATATATATATATATATATATATATATAGTTTAACAGATAATAAAAAAGCCAAAAACAATTTGATTTATTTTTTAAATCTACAGATAAAACCTTATATTTGAAATTAAAAATATTTATTTTAAAACACATAGAAAATTTCTCAGCTTAGAGTTTCTCTTTAACTTATTTTCTGTGGCCTGCACCATAATGATAATATCTCAATGTAACCACATATTTAGTTTGCAATTTTTAAAGTGAGGAAACTAATTAATTACGATTAAAAATACATTAAAATTATTCGTCTAAAACTAGCTCTTACGTTGATAGGAAAACAAATGTTTTGTTATCTGTTGTTTTATTTTTTTTTAACTTCACTGTATCCCGCATATAGCAGGGTAGACAAGAGGGAACCTTGCAATAACCTAGTGTTAGACACTCCGTTCTCTTACAACTTTTCTTTTTGCTTAGAAGCGATAATAAGTAATTATAAAGAAATCCCACTAATATTATAAAAGTGAAGGCTTGTGAGGATAAATGCCGCCATGGCCCATCAACGCAACATCTACTGAACGGATATAGATGAAACTTTACAATAAAATTAGTTATACCACAGAATAACGACTCTTTAGGTTACATTTTTTAAATATTTTGTGTAATTAGGCTGAACGGAATTATCTCTAGAATCTCTCTACACAGTCTTTAGTAAGCTAATTACGCATGAAATTAAAAATAGAGATAAAAGATAAACAATAAAAAAAAAACAAGTTATTTTTTTTACGTTTAGCTCGTCATTAAATAAAATGGATACAAACACATTAAAATTCCAATGAAACCTGCCTATTTATTATATTTTCAAATATAGATATTTGTCTTTATCGCTATCCCTAGAGGGGTAGTCAGAAAGAACGGAGTGCCGAACGCTACCTTCTTCATACATATCATCATATATCCTCCGAAGGGACTTTATGCTTTTTAAGTGACCTGCAGTGGTGGTTAGTATTAAATATAGACTAAAAGGAATACGAATACTAAAAAATGAAAACTAAATATTATATTTAGTATTTTCATTTTCTCGCTCTGGTAAAAAGCGCGGCGTTAAGTTCCGCCACTTAGCACGCAGTGCCTCAATTCGGCGGAAAGTGGGGAATGGAAATTTTAAGATAACACTGTCCTAACACTAGGTTCTGAGGTTCCCTCTGCCTCCCTGCTATATGCGGGATACAGCGTGAAGCTAAAAAAAATGTGGTAAGTAACGGAACTAAACGCCGTACTTGACTAATAAGATCAGGAAACACATATAAGAAAAATATTTAAAAATACAATTTCGTTGCATAAATACCTATAATAAGGCGTATAATTATAAGGCCTATTGTGAACAATTAAAATAACATCCGTTACAGGCGTGTTTTAAACGATTAGTATAAATATTTACCTTGACACTATATAATGTATTTATATACACTTATATGTTTTCTAATAATTTCGCGTACAATGACTTCGTGGTAAAGATCCTCTTAAGATTTCTAACTTAGCGATACTGAGCGTTTGTTGCGGGTTCGATTTTACTGACTTCAAAAAAGGCGGAAAATTTCAATTTGACTGTATTTTTTATGTGTTATCGCATATTTTTTTACTGGGTGAACATATTTTGATGATTCTCTTTTTATATGATAGCTAGTGTTTCTGATGTGGTCTTATTTAAGTTAAGATGTGACGAGTAGTTTTTGAGTTATTCGTAATATTGTTATTTGAAGTCGGTTTTCTTTTTTGATAAAATCTTATTTTTGCAAGTTTATAGTAATAGGGAACAAACACTAATTTGGTACTATATTCATAAACCTTTATTAATAAAAACATTTGTCCTCCCAGTGTTCCCAGTTCCAGTAGGGAACGGATTTGTTGAAAGAGAACGGAGTGTCTTAACACTAGGTTTTCAGGTTCCCTCTGCCTACCACCTTATATGCGGGATACAGAGTGAAGTTAAAAAAAAAACTTGTTCTCCCTTTACAATATAGATGAATACATTTATTTCGATAAAACTTTCTATACTTTCATAGTATTGCTTAAAAAATATTTAATAACTTTAATAAGAATACTACTCACGTGCATGAAGCCGGTGTAATGAGTTAATTGATGTAGTATACATATATTAATTAATATAGCTTTATTATCTTATTCATCTTACATGGAACCATCGTGGCGCAATAACGAGCTTGATTGAAACAGTTTGGTATTCGAATTCCACTTGGGGCATAATATTTATGATATACAGTAGAATCTCCATTATCCGGGGTAATGATAGGTGTGGTGTGTGTTTCACGGATAGCCCCGGATAATCGGATTACATCATTTTATTGACTTGTTTCTAGGAATTTAATCTTTCTTCTTCGTTTTTCTTCTTTTAATTCTTCTTTTGCCGTATTTTTCCATCCAGTATTTTATTTCATTATTTTTAAGAACAATTACATACATGATTAACAATTACATTGTAATTGTTAAAGAAATTATCTCAAGTAATAATTTTATTATAAACCCCGGTTAATCAGAACCCCAGTTAATCGAACCCCGGATAATCGAGGTTGTACTGTATGTTCGTATTTTATTTAATCAGATTTACGTCTTTCCCTAATAGTTTAAATACTTAACACATAATGCAAGAGCCAAGAAGTAATGCATAAAGTGGAATAACACCCATAATTATAAAGAACAAAAAACCCGACTGAACCAATTCTTCAAATTTAGGAAGCAAATACAAATAAAGTAAGCTGTAAAAGCTAGTTATGTGTTATATATTTGCAATGTGCTAATTAAGTCTTTTCATTTGACACCCCGCACGGTACCCATCAACGATCTTTTTGTTTTTATTCATGACGTAATTGCCTCTAGAGGGCGCCATATTGAATTAGAAGTGACGTCACTTATCTAAGAACACTTGGAGTATCAATACCTATCTAACGTCACCCTAATTATATAATTCGGTACAGGGGTTTGGAAGATATGAGGTAGTAAAGAATATTACAAACATACATGATACGCGCGAAAAACATAACCCTATTCTGACAGTCGGGTAAAAAGAGGTTCTCTATGTCTATCCTTAATGGCTTACTTACTTAACACTTGAGCTACTACATAAGTAAACATTGTAAAAAATGTTATATATCTGTACCAGGCGAGAATAAGTGGATAAGTCAAAAATACATACTTAGGCAGCCAATTTTAAGTTTTTGAAATTGTTTTTACCAAACATTGTCAGGTAAAAGTTCTTATTATTCACCCTATAGATAAAACAAATTTTATTGCCTATGAATATAAAAAAAAAATCTATGTATAAAAAATATGTATGTATGTATGCACAAGTGACTTATCAACCTATGTACGCTTGACGGTCATGTTTAATTTATCGAATTTAAAAATATGAAAATCATCTTATTTACAATGGTAAGGTCGATGTCAGTAAAAACGCCAGTCACTACACGTGACACGAACAAATCGTATGTATTTATTGCTCAATGCGATTGTAATTTTTAATTACCGTTTAACTTTCGAAATCCAATACTGATTGCATTGTTATTTTAAATTAAAAGCTTAAAAATATCTAAATACTTAGTATAATTACTTGTAAGATGTGTATGTCGTGGTGATATAAGAATTGATATTTTATGAAATGGTCGAGTATACGATGAAATAATGAAACTAAAAGAAACCGAAGAGAACTTCGTGGCGCAGTAAGACAGTAATTATAAACGCGATTGGATGTGGGTTCGATTCCCACTCGGGGGAATGATTATATTAACATTTATTTTCATTTCTCTGCCCTCGTGAGACAAAGCGCGGGGTTGAGTTCCGTTACTTAACACCCAATGTCTCAAATTCGGATAGAATGCGAAGGACGGACTGTCTTAACATTAGATTCTCTATAACTCTAGAGACCCTGTTTACGAAAAACATATTTAGAAAACGTATAAAACTTTGAACGCAACGGGACTCGAACCCACGCCTCATGAAAACCGTCCAAGCGCTCTGACCATTAAGCCATGCGTTCAGGAACCTGTTCACGGTTTACCTCAGCAACGGATGTCATTTTACATAAAAGTGAATGTCAAACCCCAATAGAAGTGTGTGTTATATTTATTTTACTAATTTAATCTATTTTTAAGTAATACATTAGTGTAAATAACGTTCTCTGCACTTCTTCTCCATATTAACTTTAACTGTGCCAAATTTCATACTCTTCCGTCCTCAGAATTGTCGTAAAAAAGGGATCTAAAGTTTCCCTTCATATTTCATTCACATATGAAGTACATAGCTTCACGCTGTATCCCGCATATAGCAGGATAGGGAACCTAGTGTTAAGATACTCCGCTCCCCACTTTCCACTCGTTTCACGTATTCATGAAATGATCAATTTTACAAAATGACCACGACTTTTACAAGATTTAATAATTTAATTACATATAATGAATAAGTGATTACAGATATAGGTTCAACGATAGGTCAAATCGAACTGTTTATAGAAGTCGAAAACAAAGAACTTCGATACGCGGTTCTTTACCTTTATACTTCGCCAGATAAAAAGATAACAATATATATATGAATAAATTATTATTTACCTATAATGAAACTAAATAACAGGAGTAGGTTAGTGTTAAGTATCCCATTTAGTTTTGCGTAAAGTTTTTTTTTATGCTGTGTCCCACAAGCAAGGTAGACAGAGGAAAGCAGATAACCTGGTAAAAAACCAAGATCCTCGTGGCGCGGTGAGATAGGGTCTAACTGCAAACGCTTGTTGTTGTGGGTTCGATTCCTACACGGAGGAATGAGTATATTAACATTTATTTATTTCTCCGCTTTCGTGAGGCAAACCGCGGCGTTGAGTTCCGCCACTCAACACCTAATGTCTAAAATTCGGAACATTAGATTTAAATAATTAATTAGATTAAGACACTCCGTTCTTTTGAAATTTCCGTTTCCCTACTTTCCACTGAATTAAAGCATTGCGTGCTGAGTGTTGGAACTGAACGCCGGCCTTTGCCTGCCTGTTCCTGTAATTATAGACATATTAATATTTACCGATTATATGTCTGTAGAGTATTAACAATAATAATAAAAAAAAACACATTTTTATCCATTTCTCACATAGCAGGGTAGTAAAAAAGATCCTCATGTCGACACAGATGTTCACATTCTCTACTTTCCACCCCAATTCAAGACATTACGTGTAAAGTGGCGGTATTCAACGCCGCGTTTTGCCTTACTAAAGACGCTAAATGAAGATAAATACATAAACAATTATTCCCCCTAGTGGGAATCGAACCCATAATCAACTGCATTTATATTCAGACGCTCTCCTCCTGTACCACTATGGCCTCATATCTAATATCAATATCACTTACATATAAGCCATAGTAAATATTGTAGTTTCTAATCATATGAATTTACTCGTTCGCACGTGATGCCAAGACAAGTTTCTTATACAACCGTCTTACTCAATACCTAAGGTTTGCCACTTCCTACTTATCGGACAGGAAAACCAATTTACTTCACGTTATAACTGCCAATATTGAATTGAATATAGTAAACAGAATTCCCGTAGACGCGTTAACAACGCGTTGTCTATCAATGTATATGTCACTTTATATAAACATTTATGTTAAACCATGGTAGTTGTGCAACATTTATTTTATTAATTTAATATATTTGTTATGTATTATTTTAAAAAGATATTATCATATGTATATGTGCATATAAACCTATATAAGCTATAAGCTATAAGCCAAGTTTCATGCTCCTCCGTCCGCGTAATTTTCGTCAAAAGGGATCTATAATTTTCCTTTACGTATTTATATATAGATTTACCTAAGTTAAATCTAATTTACCAGTGTTTCCGTCCTCTTTTAACATATTCGTTCCCCATATATAATATAATATGTATTTGGTATTCAAATATAATTATTAAAATTAATAAAGTTACGAGATGTTCAAACAAAACAGTTGCTATAACACTCTAACCTTAATACAGTTCAAGGTAGTCTTATCTATGTAGGTTACGTATAATAAGCTAAACTAGATATGATTCAGAGATAACGTGAGGAAATAAACTAATGATCGATGTTGGGTGGGTTTCTTAGCGGCAGAAAAATTATTAGCATTAATAGTTATTTGATGTCGTGTGATCATTCTTTTAGATTTTCCATCTTAATGAGAGGAAAGTACTTTTGTATTTTTTTAGTTTCACGCTATATCCCGCGTATAACAGGGTAGGCAGAGGGAACCTGAGAACCTAGTGTTAAGATACTTCCTCCAACGCCACATTTTGCCTTGTTGCCAGACCCAGGAAATGAAAGTACTAAATATTATTTCAAATTTTCATTTCCTGGAGTGGGTATCGAACCCACAACCTGTCGCGTTTACAGTCGCACGCTTGTACCTTTACGTTAAGTACTTTTTTATACTATAATTATCGTAAAGATTGACATTATTTTAGACCACCAAATATGGAATGTCTCTAGAAAGAACGAAAACCGTTATATAATCTTTACTTCATTTTATTATTCTTGTAATTTTTAATTTGGCCGCTTTATCACAAATTACCTGAACCAGTTTTAGTGAAGTTTCCATTAATTAATAAGCTGTTTATTCTTTATTCGCATGACCTAGTAATTACCTAACAGACTTATAGGTCGTCTGTCGTTCTTACATCTAAAGTACAGTATTATAATAAAGAATGCATCACGTGAGTGGCACGTTTTATATGGATGCCTTTGTACGTGGATAGTTGCCAAGGTGTTATGTTTATTTCGATATTATTATAGTCTTGTCATTTAAATGGTCTTTATTCAATATTTTGGTTAGCTTAATGCAGTGGGTTGAAAATTTTAGAAAGATAAGTCGGTATACTTAGGGAAGCCAATATATTTAGGGAAGCCCGTATACTTAAAGAAGCCTATATATTTAGGGAAGCCAGTATACTTAGGGAAGCCGATATATTTAGGGAAGCCGGTATACTTAGGAAAGCCGATATATTTAGGAAAGCCGGTATATTTAGGACCCCGGTACATAGAGGTAAGCCGGTATGTATGGCTGACGGATTTTTTTCGATCTAGTTTTTTTGGCTTGGCCACTGGCTTAAAGTAATTTTATTGCAAAGCAAAGAGAATTAAACTCCTTGTTTTATAGTTGGTAAAAATACCTAAGCTATCTCTGTTGAAATAACTAAACGAAATATATTTCCAATATTCCCTGTGAACCAAGGTTACTTACTTTATCCTTGTTGACCTGAATTACCCTATTTATTTCCACGTCCATGACTGTATTGTGCAGGAAAAGAGTTGCAAAAACATTTACTTACCTTTTATTAGAATTTAATAACATTTGTTAAGTACGCCATATTTATGAGTTGGGCTTGCATTCCGGGGATTATTTATATTACATGAAATCGTTATAACTCTTATCTTTAATCGAGTTAAATTCAATGTAGCATCGCAGATGAAGAGGACGGAATGTTTTTTCCTTCTACCCATCCTACATAATGCTTACCAGCATAAAGTAAAGGTAAAATTTAAAAAAAAATAGATAACTTTATAATATTGAAGAGAGATAACTTAAAAACACACACATTGACCTGGAGTCAATGACAGTGGACGAGGCGAAAGAGATGCAGGAGCATAGGATTTGGAGCTTCAGGCTTTATCCCTAACAAGCTAAATAGCTTGTTAGGGATAAAGCCTGAAGCTAAAAATATACATAGATATAACACACTATAGTTATTTGAATGTGCAATCTCCTCATACATGTCGTCTGGGGATTCCTAATAAAACATCTATAATAAAATTTCAAATCCATATTTATATACCATATTTTTAAATATTGAACTTGTATAAACGTGGAAAAATTAGAAATATTGATTGAAGAAATATAATTAATAGATTGATAAAGATAAACATATATATATGACGAGGCTTGGCCAAAACAAACGTCTGTATTTGCCAAATAATTACCTATGAATAGTTCTATTATTAGACTTACTCCAAATATTATTCTTGGCGTTCTCGTGACTGTCGGTGCTAAATATATCAGAACCATTGAAATATTAAACGTTAGGCTTAAACTGCTACTCGAATATATATTCAGATTTCGAAATGCTCTAAAACTATAGTAACTGATTTGTTATAGAACTGTTGGGGGTGCAGTGGGACATCGTCTAACTGTAACGCCATTGGTGTGGGTTAGGTTAGGTTAAGTTATATATATTATGTTAGGTTATATAACTCGGGGAAATGATTATTTTTAAATTAGTTTCGTTTCTCCACTCTGGTAAGACAAAGCGGCGTTAATCTCCGCAACTTGACGCGAAATATATTGGTTTTGGATATAAAAATGAGAACGAAGTGTTTTGATGCTTCTGATTACTCTGTTATGTGGAACAAAGAGAGAAGCTGAAATTATTTTAACTGTCATTTGTTTTTACGTTAATGACAAATAATTTTTACTTCATATTGAGTGATAAGTCGGTAAATATTGTATCTATCGTCTATCCATCAATGTTAAAAATCTTACAACGCTACCTTGATCTACTCCAAAATGCTTGAAAGTTTGCATACGTACTTGAATTTGAAAAAATTGAAAATTTTAAACTGATGATGATATATTATTTTAACACCGTGAACCTGATGTCCTTTTACAGGGCCACTAGGATAACGAGAAATATATTTTTATGTTCATTTTAGTTACTATATAAATTAACTTAATATCTTCTATAGTGTCGATGGTAAAACGTAAAATCCCATTTCGTTTCCGTAGGAATTCCCAGAAATCCTCTTAGTTCTTCTCTATAAGGATAATATGTTGTGCTTAATTTCTTCTATTCTTTCCCCGAGGAAAATATTCCCACCAGGCGTGAATAACTTGATAAGTGGAAAATACATACTTTTCAGGACAGTCATATTGAAGTTAAATCTATAAATACTGTTTTTATGTTATTTAAGTACTTTTTTTGACTTAGTTTCATTTCAGTCACTTCATAAATCAACCACTTATTAACCTATTCACGCTTCATACGGATATATTCTAAATGTCAGTTTTCTATGCCCAGTAGTTTCAACTGTACGCTGTTTGAGACAAACGTAATGAGTAACGGAAGAGTTATATATATTGATGATTGAGCACCTGTAAGCTACTCACGTTCATTCAATATTGTTTTAGTCAGCCATTTCGTTGTACACTTGTGTGTGGCGAAGAAGATATGGCTCTAGCATTTTTTATTGTGTCTTAATGTACTGCTTAATAGATTTGGTGCAAAGACGTAAACATCCTATTAATATTATAAATGCGGAAATTTGTGAGGATGAATGCTACATACTCGTACTACATCGCTTCACGCTGTATCCCGCATATAGCAGGGTAGGCAGAGGGAACCTAGTGGCATTGCGTGCTCAGTGGCGGAACTCAACGCCGCGCTTTGCCTTTGTTACCAAATCCAGGAAATGAAAATTCCATTTCCTGGAGTGGGAATTGAGCCACCAACCTGTCGTATTTACAGTCGCACACTTGTGCCTCTGGCCCACGACAGGCGTTGATTGGAGGATGAATGGATGTTTGTTATTCTTTTATGCTAAATCTACTGAACGGATCTAGATAGAGAGAGGACTTTATATTAATATAATTTATACATCAGAATAATAAAGATATTTGTATATTGCATATACACAATCTGTATAATTTTATATATGGTCAGAGTGTTGATACACTCCGTTAATTATTTATTATCCATTATTCCGTCCAAATTTTTGATTATGTGTTGGGTGGTGAAATCAAACAGAAAGGAGAGAATGAAAATTACTTACAGTCATGACGTTCACAGTTATTACAGAAATTTACAGTTATTAGTATTGTCCCACTGCGGAACGAATATCTCTTCAAAATATTCTACATTAATGTAATTGTATAAAATGTCAACTAATCTATTATATAATAGTAAATAAAATGTATTACTGTCTCTTGAAATTTTTATGCCAATATCAATTAAAGCTAGTTAAATCCACTTTGCTATCTTAATACGATAATTTGTATGTTCTGTCAAGTATCTTTCTTAGCAACATAATATGAAATTAACAGGCATTAGTATTCGCTTCGATTAAATACCAAAAACTGAATTTTAATTACAAATAAAAGTTAACTTAGAAATGCCTGACCTGAAAATTATGTAACGTAAACGAATCTACATGCAAAATGTCAGCTTTATATGGGTAGTAGTTTAACGAGTACTTTGTCTGTCAGTCACTCAGTAACCTCGATTAACCGGGGTTTCAAAGGGCCAATTGTCTTTTTTTATAAGATTTTTTAAACATTATCACACGATTTATTTTAAAATAATATTATTACATGAGATTATTTTTTCTCACTTTGAAAATCATGTATGTAATTGTTCTGTTAACACCTGTCGTGGCGCAGAAGCACAAGCATGCGACTGTACGAGACGCGACAGGTTATGAGTTCGATTCCCACTCCAGGAAATTTTAGTCTTTTCATTTCCTGGGCTTGGTAACAAGGCAAAGTGCGGCGTTGAGTTCCGCCACTCAGCACGCAATGCCTCAATTCGGCGGAAAGTGGGGAACAGAATTGTTGTCAGAGAACGGAGTGTCTTAACACTAGGTTCTCAGGTTCCCTCTGCCTACCCTGCTATATGCGGGATACAGCGTGAAGTTAAAAAAAAAAGAAAAAATGTTCTTAAAAATAATTAAATAAAACACTGTATAGAAAAAGACGGCATGCGGTATCACATATTTTCCAATAGCAGTCTAATTCTTTTTTACGAACAAGCCTATAAAATGCTGTAATCCGACTATCCGGGGTTTTCAATTATCCGTGAATATCCATCATTACCACGGATAATGGAGGTTCTACTGTATATAGATTCACGCCTGGTACTGAAATAACTTAGCTTCACGATTTGTCCCTAGCGGGGCAGTCAGAGAGAACGGAACGAAAACGCTACGGTCCTGCATACCTCTTTCGCCTCGTTCACCGTTATTAACCTCTTCATACATGCCCTCCAGTATCATTGATACTGTATTCTCGAAGGTCAACCGAGGTCTCCCCCTACCTCTCTTGCCACTCACCTTTGCTTCATATATTTTTCTTACCATTCTTTCATCACTCATTCTCTCGACGTGTCCAAACCACCTGAGTACGTTCTACTACTGAAATATTTTTTGCGTTATTTTGGTATGTTTTTAAAAAGTATATATTTAGGTAAACCTTAACCTCAATTCACGATTTTATTAATTCTCGAAATCGGCATTATTATTATATTTTTTATTACATCCACGCATGATTGACGTTGGTATGCAAATGACTGTTTGTTCACCTTAAGGGCGTGTCGAGATTACGTATGGAAAATTTGTGTTTTTTAACATTAGACTTAATTACTTGATCATGATAATAAAGCGTGTTGAAGATTATTATACGATTACTTATAATTATTTAATTTGAGGTGGATTGCAAATAAAAACGGAATTGTTAATTGATTTCATATTTTATGTTTATATTCTAGCCAAATTAAAACGCGTTTTGATAATAAAGGTATCTTTTTAGTTTTTTCCATTTTGCCACCCATCCTTTCCCCAGAATGCAGCGGTTATGATTGCGAACTGCCGTAGCCACCACATTGCCTCCTCCCCCTTCCATTTATACACTCTAGGTAGGCAATGCATTTACATCTCCTCTGGAGTTGTAGATGTCTATGGGCGAAGCGTAAACATTTACCATCAGGTGGACCTTCCGCTGGTTTGTCATCTAAAAGCAATAAAAAAAGCTTCATGCTTTATCCCTAATAGACGGGTAGTCAAAAAGAACCTAGTGTCTAGACACTCCGTTCTCCACCCAATGCCTCGCTTTGCCCCAAGGGCCTGAACATATACAAAAAGAACGATTTTTGCTGCCTTGAATAAAAAACTAAATAAAAACACTCCATACATGTCGTTTTAATCAAAAGTTATAATAAGGGCATCTGATAAAATTATCAAAATTATGAACCTTTGAACATAAACGGAGCAGTACATTTAAAGGTTAAAGCGTACGTATCTTATAAACATTTATATCATAAAAATAAAAATAAAAAAATATAAGTGACTTGTTTGTTTATCTGATCTTTTTAGTTTTAAGTAAGGTTAAGTTAACTTAACTTCACTAAATATATCACTTTAAATACACCAAACTTACGTGGTAGAGTAAATCTAGTGACAAATCGGTCCATTGTGTCTATGACATTTAGTCTAACTAGACCTGGAAAGATCTAGATTATACCCGGAGAACTCGGACAACAATTTTTTTAAATACTAAGAACTTTCCTCGCTCGGGTAACAAGGCAAAGCGCGGCGTTAAGTTCCGCCACTCAACACGCAATGTCTCAATTTGGCGGAAAATGGAGAACGGAAATCTTAGGAGAACGGAGTGGCTTAACACTAGGTTCTCTGGTTACCTCTGTCTACCCTGCTATGTGCGGGATACAGCGTGAAGATAAAAAAAATACTATGGGCTTAAAATATTTATTTTTCCATGTAAACCTTCTCCTGACAATATCGAACACATAAAAGAAAGATTTACCCAATTTGGTGAAGTAGTTTTGAATACGCGTACAAACATTTAAGTCATTCATTTTTCATCATTAATTCATGAAGCTAAAAAACTGAGGCCGTCATGGCACAATGGGATCTGATTGTAATGGGATTTCTTTTGGTTTCGATTCCCACTCATGCTCATATTAAAATTATTTTTGTTTCTCCGCTGTTTTAAGACAAAATACAGCGTTGAGTTCCGTCCCTTAAGAAGTATTGTTTCGAATTCGGGCGATTAGCGGAGAACTAAGTGTCTTATCACTAGGCTCTATCTGACTGCCTGCTATGGATAAAACGCAAATATAAAAATAATAACTGCCTGTAGTACGCTATATGTTGGAGGATCAAATTACAATCTATACAGTATTTCTCGAAAATACTTAATTATCGGACTTTGTCATTCAACACTACAAGTGTAATTGTATAGCTTCACCCTTGCTTCTTTCTATATCTTGTAAGAAAGGTAAAAAAGCTTTATAAGATAGCTTAATGTTTATCCCGCAAAGGGTAGCCAGAGCAGATGATCAGTGTCAAAATCTGGGATTCCTACTTTCCGTCTAAACGCGAGATATTTCGTTTCGGTTGGCGGAACTCAACGCCGCTCTTTGTCTTGACAGAGGGGAGTAATTGAAAGTAATTTTAAAATAATAATTTCCCCGTGCGGAGATCGAACCAACAATCATGGCGGTAGACTGTCCCACAGCGCGAAAAAGGCTTCTTAAAAAAAAACATTTTTAGGAAACGTATGAAAATTGCAACGTAAGCGCGACTTGAACCCGCAACTCTTGGAGATCTTCGAAGATTTCCAAGACGCAACTTTGAGTCCTGCTACGTTTAAATATAAATCGTTTTCTAAAAATATTTTTCTATATGTGTATATAACATTTTCAAAATAATTTTCAAAAATTTATAAGTTTATCTTACTCATTTATGTACCTTTATATTGGTTTACGATATTTACTATTACATATAGACGAAAATAATAAAAATATATTTTTTTAACGCCTGTCGTGGCGCAGAGGTACAAGCCTGAGACTGTAAGCGCGACAGGTTGTGGATTCGATTCCTGCTTCCTGTTTTGGTAACAAGGCAAAGCGCGGCGTTGAATTCCGCCACTCATCACGCAATGCCTCAATTCGGCGAAAAGTGGGGGAACGTAGTGTCTTAATACTAGGTTCCCTCTGCCTACCCTGCTATATACGGGATACAGCGTGAAGCTATGTATGTATGTATGTATATTTTTTTCTATGTAAGCACTTATTTATTTTTTTAAATTAAAAATCATTTGAATACACACAAAATACAAATGTTCAGCCATTTGTGAAACTCGTAATGATGTAATACACTTTAGTAATTACATATATATTGCAAACTGAACTCAAAAAGCTCAGTCATGAGAAAACTGGTTACTTTTGAAGGAGGCCATTACCTGGAGATGGGTTCTTGCCAAATAATAAATATGTAAATAAGGAAAAAATGCTTAAAAAATTAACTTCACGCTTTTTCCCGCACAGTAGGGTAGCCAGAGAGAACCTAGTGTGGAGACACTCCGTTCGCCACTATCCGTGCGGATTAAATACCTTGCGTTTTGAGTGGCGGAGTTCATCGCCGCGCTTTGTAAGACAAAGCGGGAAAGGAGAAAAAATTAAACAATACATACATAGCTTCACGCTGTATCTCGCATATGGCAGGGTAGGCAGAGGGAACCTAGTAATAACACACTCCGTTTCTCAATTTCCGCCGAATTGAGGCATTGCGTGCTGACTGGCGGAACTCAACTCCGCGCTTTGCCTTGTTACCAAACTCAGGAAATGAAAAAAATCATTTCCTGGAGTGGGAATCGAACCCACAACCTGTCGCGTTTACAGTCGCACGCTTGTGCCTCTGCGCCACGACAGGCGTTATAAACTAAACAATAATTCCCCCAAGTGGGAATCGAACCTATAACCACTCGCAAATGCACTACACTACTACACTACTATGACCTCAAAGAATTATTATTATTGAAAAAAGATATTATTATAATATATTTACTGTAACAAACGATACTAGCAAGAACTACAAGGTTTTTGTTTTTTTTTTAATTACATTTTTTGCTTTTTTATAAAAAAATTGAATTCATATAAGTAATGTAACGTTATTGTTGTTATTACGTAAATAAAGGAAGTACTTAATTATAATTGATTCTAAGTACTTAAATGTAGTGCTTCTACTTTAAATTGAAGGAAAATGAAATTTGCTTATAATCATGGCGGGCTATATATCAGTGGCGAGGCCCATACAACAGTTCCCACCGGCTCGCCTAACTTTTTAAAATATAAGTAGGTATACACTTTTTTACATAGCGATGCAAAACATTTTGTACACATCAACGAGGCTAAAGGCATAACTAATTGAATATAATTCGAAGAAGTTAAATAAAATTAGCTTTTAGTCATGGTGGGATGTACAATGTACACCTAATAATTCTCGTATATTTTATGGTTCGAGTCATATCGTGATATAGATTACTAGTTTTATATGAACGAGGAAACGTTACTTAAATTTATTGTAAATATTTTTATATATTTTTCAGGTCTTAAGATATAGAGTTAATGAACGATCTTTATGTTCCTATTTATATCATAACTAGCTGTATCCTGCGATTTCGCTCGCGTAGGTCTGGAAACCGTGTTTTTTCCTGTTTTTATAAGAATTTCGAGACATCCTCTCTTAGTTCCTTTATCTTTCCTAAGAAGCCTACGTGTCAAATTTTTGCTTTCTATGGCCAGTAATTTCGCTTTTACATTGTCTGTCAGTTCTCATAGATAATGTTATTAGCGCAAAAATAAAATATTTTAAATTAAGATACATCATATGAATAATATTTTAGTGTACCATATTTGGATTTATTAGTTATACACGACGATGCTAAGTCACGAAATATATGCACATCTATATCCTCGTTTTCCTAGCATCTTGCTTATTATTAAGTATAATGAAATGAAATATGGGAATTCCGTTATTTGATTTAGATAATAAAAAATTAAGAATCGTAAGAGGAAATCGGCCGTCTTACTATACAATACTTATGGGTCCAAACTCCAAAACGTGCTTGAAAGCAAATTTTATATTTTATATATAGGAGGCCATCGTGGCGTTATGGAACTGGGTCTCACTGTAAATGCGATAGGTAGTGAGTTCAATTCCCACTCGAGGAAGAGATTATATTTTAATAATTTTTATTCTTCCGCTTTGGTAAAACTAAGCGCGGTGTTAAGTTCCGTCATTAAACACGCAATATCTAGAAGTTGGACGGAAAGCAGCGAATGGTGTAGTACCTCGATACATATTAGACTGAGTGATCCTTAGCCTAGTTAATGTTGGTTACCCTCTCACGCTAAAACTACTGAACGGATTTAGATGAAACTTTACAGTAATATAGTTTATGTATCAAAATAAATAATAAATAAATAAATAAATAATATCTTTATTGGACTAAAAGAAAAGTCGTACAGTAACCAGATACATAATATGATCTTCTCACTTTTATTGTTTTGACACTGGTATTTATAAACTCTGGTACCCATTATAAGATTTAACTTGTGTTATGGGTACCAGTGCTCTTACAATTTTAAGAACCTGTCGGTACACTTGTGTCTGGATATATATATTATATAAAATTGAAATCCAATGAAACAAAAAGAAAAATTAAGACAAAAATCCGAGTTATAAAATATAGCTATTTTAATAAAACTCTCAGTTTCGTCGTAAGCCTGTGCTTGTAGGAACATACCCACAAAATAACACATAGCTTACGACTTAGTAAAAAAAATGGATAATTTGGCCATAATATAATGATAAGTATGTAAAACGAGGATGATGACATATCAATAAATGTTACCTAAATTCTAATTACATGATTAGCGTATCGAGTAGACGATATAACGACGTAACGTTGTATTTTAATTATTGAACTCCGTACTCAGAGATGTCAATAAACGTTTAATTGTCATTAAATAATTATCGGTTAATGATAATGTATTTAAGTACGTTGGTAAGAAAATAAATTTGTAAATTGTTTTATTTGCAGATTATAATATTTATGACATTTGACAAAAATATTTTCATAATTAACTGATTAACTAATTTTGATGAAATTTATTTCCGCTAACTATTTGGACTAAGTTTTATTAGTAACTAACAAACAATATGCAGCTTCATGCTTTAGAACGCTAGACCTATCGTTACGGCACTTCGTTCGCCGCTTTCCGCTCCCTTACCAAAGCGGGGAAATAAAAATAATTTAAATAAAATCATTCCCCTAAATGGGAATCGAACCCACAACCAATCACGTTTACAGTCTGACTCTGTCCTACTGTGTCACGATGGCCTCATATAGTTTCATTTATTATATAGAGATGTAGTTATCTAATCTAAAACTACTCTAGTAGATAGCAAAGTATAGGGAATTTCGATACATTGTAATAAAGTAACTGAGGCGTAGTAGTTTAGGCAAACTTAAAATAATCCTTTTCTCGTGGAATTTAAATAATTTATTGTCGCTACTTATTGATGGTTAGGGATTCGTTTGCCATTCGAGGGAATGATCATATCGGTAAGGCAAAGAGAGGCGTCGAGTTCCGCCATTGAAAAGAAAGAAAACGGAGTGTCTCAATTCTTAAGACTAGCTTCTCTCTCTCTCACTATGCAAGAAAAAGCGTGACGCTGAAAACTAAAATTTATTTATACTTCGTATACTTTTCGTTTCCCTTGAGGTCAATCATATCATATATGGGTAAGGTATAGCGCGGCGTTGAGTTCCGCCACTTAAATCCGCAATGTCTCGTATTAGCACGGAAAAAGAACGGAGTGTCTCGAATCTTGACACTAGGTTCTATCTCTCTATGTGGCAAAAGCGTGAAGCTGAAAAAAAAAATTTTTTTTTTTAACTTCACGCTGTATCCCGCATATAGCAGGGTAGGCAGAGGGAACCTGAGAACTCCGTTTCCTACTTTACGCCGAATTGAGGCATTGCGTGCTGAGTAACGGAACTCAACGCCGCGCTTTGCCTTGTTACAAACCCAGGAAATGAAAGTACTAAACTTTTACATATCCTGGAGTGGGAATTGAACCCACAATCTGTCGCGCCTTTTTATACTTCGTATATTATTTTAAACGGTGTTCTCATGACCTCAACGTTTCCCTTGAGGTCGACAATGCTATTACTCCCCCCTTATAAATGATTCATAATCTCAATCTGTATTAACAGATAGTAAGGGTCACCTTGTTTTTTATTATGTTTTGTTTGCCATTAGAATGTTAGCAAATCCTGCTAGGAACCTTGCTTTTAGCAACTGAGTAGTTAACGTCGAGGTCAGATCCGCGTTTAGTTTAATCTCATTATAATTGGCTATTATAGTATACTGGATATTTGTGCTTATATTTTGGCTAAATTACATGAAATGTTTATAAATTGTAGCCTATGTGTTATTTTGAAATATAAACTATGTTATTAATAAATTTCATCTTGATTCGTTCAGTAGTTATTGCGTGAGAGAGTAATAATATAGCGTACACATCGATTCGTCCAACCTTAAACTTTCGTATTCAACTATATAATAGTTATAATATATATAAGTATTGTTATTTGAAAAAAGACAATGCGCGGCGTAGAGTTCCGCCACTCAGCACGCAATGCCTCAATTTGGCGAAAGGTGAGGAACGCAGTGTCTTAACACTAGGTTCTCTCTGCCTACCCTGCTATATGCGGGATACAGCGTGAAGCTATGTATGTATGTATGTATTGTTATTTGAGTTACTGTAAAATTGTTTATTTTATTCATTCTGTTGAGTATGAGTATGACTTGCAAGTATATTTCACGATAATAATTGACTTCCAATCGATTTTGCCAGCCTGTCTAATAAGTTTTAAAGTAATTTTATGCTGAAAATAATATACTTAAACTTATATGGTCACTCTAAGGTAGATAAGGCAAGGTTTATCGTATATTTGATTGACTGACATGTTTATCATATTGTTACAGTTATCTGGGTGCAGTCAGGCGACGCAGACGGCAAGTACATATGGGTCTGGAATGACGAAGTTGTACAAGAAGTGGAAGGCTCCACGATGAAAAATTCTATCACGCTGCTGTGGCACTCCGCACAGCCCACAGCTGCTCACCGCCGGCTGGGACGGACTCATCAAGTACTGGGATTAAATAATACTAATACACACGATACAGCAGTTTTAATTTCCCCTACCGATAACCACAAACCATAACATAACATAATTAAACTTTGCAATATCAACTTTATAATATTTTGTTATAAGCGTTGCGTTGTTGTTCACATTATTAGTGGTGTAGGAGCAAGACACGCGTGTTATGCGGCGATCATGGGGCACTGGTAGGGCTCCTCGTACGCGATGTCCACCTTGTACTCCATGCTGCACTCGCGACACGCGCCGTTCACCATGAACTGGTTAAAGCTTATGTTATTCTCGTGGAATGATTCAATAAGGGCAGTGATGAGGTTGTCGATCATCTCGGGCGTGTGGTAGGGCCCCGGCGCGAAACGCAGCCGCTCCTCGCCGCGCGCTACTGTCGGGTGGTTGATGGCCTGCACGTAGTGACCGCGCTTCATGAGGGACGCCGCCACCAGCGCCACCTTGTCCGCACCCTGTATAGGCACCGGCACGATGTGGCTCACCGAAGGCAGCTGCGGCAACCCCGCTATGAGCAGAGACAGCTTCAAGTAGCGGACTATGGCCTGGTGCTTAGCTCGCAGGTTCCGCCCCTCCTCGCTCGCCAACAGGCGGATGGCGGCGATGGAGCCCGCGAGGACGGGCGGCGGCAGTGCGGTCGTGAAGATGAACCCTGGCGCCAGCGACCTGATGGTGTCCACCAGCAGCGAGGACCCGGAGATGTATCCCCCGACGTTCCCGAACGCTTTACCCAGGGTTCCAGAAACGATATCGATAAGGTGTTCCACTCCCCTCTCCTCCCCGATACCGGCACCATGTTTCCCGTAGAGACCCACAGCATGCACTTCATCTACAAAAGTCAACGCTCCGTATTCATGAGCTATGTTACACATCTCCTCTAGAGGACAAATAGCACCACTCATAGAGTGGACAGTCTCAAACACGACTAGCTTCGGTACACCCACCGGCGAGGCGGAGAGCAACTCTCTAAGGTGATTCGGGTCATTATGTCTAAATATGTGCTTGGGCGCCCGACTGTTCCTGATGCCCTGTATCATGGAGGCGTGGTTGCCCGCGTCGGAGTACACGATACAGCCCGGCATTATTTTAGCTAGAGTAGAAAGGGTCGCATCGTTAGCAACGAAGCAGGAACTAAATATTAAGGCGGCAGGTTTTTTATGCAGTTTAGCAATTTCATATTCGAGTTTCTCAGTCATCTGTGAGTTGCCAGCGATGTTGCGGGTGCCGCCGGCGCCCGTCCCGTACGACTTGATGGCGGACACGGCGGCGTCCTGCACGGCGGGGTGCCGCGACGCGCCCAGGTAGTCGTTGGCGCACCACACCGTCACGCGCCGGTTGTCGGCGCCCTCCAGCGCCGTAGGGTACAGCCCGTCGGCCGCCAGGCGAGACACCTTACGGAAGATGCGATACGAATAGTCCTTCTTCTTGGCGTTGATTTGCTCGCTGAAGAACTTGTCATATTGGTAACTCGAGGTATCCACGATGTCCTCGGTCATCTCCTTCGGGGCTTCGGACACGATCGAGTTGGACTGAATGAAGGGGCACTTAGTCTCGTCGACGCCGAGAGAGCGAAAGCCCCGTGAAAGTATGGGACAGAAGTTCCCATACTGCTTGAGCAACGCACTGCCGTAATTCCGCACGAAAGTTTGGTTCATCGATCCCAGGAAAGGGCACGGCATTTTATGTAATCGGTGACACTCACTTGTAACACTTACGACACGAGAACAATAGTTTTTATTTAATATTTTGACGCTTTCCACAACAACGTTGGCTCGCACTGTAGCCGAACGTCTCGCAGATGTACAGATTGCAACTGGTGTATCACGACGCGGCCGCCCTCATTTATAAAGAGTGTGTCGTCATATCGATTAAGCCTGAATAAATGCTTGTGCTTCTACTCCACGTACAATTTTTATTTTGATTTTAATGAAAGAGTGTTGCCAAATGATTAATGTGTCATTGTAGTGTTGCCAACTAGATCAAAATTAGATCTTATAAAAAATAAGAATTATTATGAATTGTTTTAGTTTTTAATTTTATATGTCATTAATGATTTGAATTTATTTATTTCAAATTTCATTTTATATTTATCTGTTACAGCTTACGTAAAACTTACATTTTTTACATGACACTCATATAATAAAATAAGAATAAAATAAACAGACTACATTAATTGATACGAAATAGCTGAATACATGAAAATATGTCGTATAATTCGAATTTTGATAAATTAAATTAGAATTATATTAAAGTATAATATTTTTGTAATTGAGGAAAAATTTCGTATACATTTTTTTTTTTTTTAGTAAAATATTTAGTAGTAAACAAACTAGACAATATCTATTATAACAAAACTATATTTTCTTAATTTTATTTTATTTATAGTGTAAATTGCAAAGAATATATACTGCAAAAATCAGTCACGCTGTAGAAAATCTACAAGCAGTATAAATTATTAACCTTACTATTAATATGATATTTACGTAAAAGACTGAAAGAAAAGATTACTCATTTTTACATAATTTATTTAATTGCCAATTGCTGAAAGCTGAAGAGGTTTCAACTTATGCTCATTCATTTTATATATTAGCACTGTGCTCGATTGACAGTTGACATCTGTAAATACTGAAATTTAACATGACAGTAGCATCACACTGAAAATACTCAAATATTCTTTGAAATAATTTTCATATATTACTTACCTTTGCTAAATAAATATTAAATAATAAAAAATGTTTTCTCTAAATAATCATTTGGAACTTAGAAGAGTTACAATATCCAGTTTAGTGACATGCATTTATTTACCAAGTATTGTGACTGTAATCTCTTACAAGGGTTTACTATACACAGTTGGAAACGCTTCATCATTTTATATCTTGGTCCTCATATTTATTGCTGAATTAATGAAATCTTTCTACTTAAACTCAAGCAACGATCTTCAAGCAAGACGGAAAGTTAGTAAGAACAGAGCAAGCGACATATTCAATTCAATTGTATTTCTTCTGGGAGTCACCTTTAGTTTTTTCTGTGGAATTATATTATTTGGTGCTCCTTTCTTGGACTATCATGAGGAAACCCTGATGCTATCAAGTTTATTGACACTATTGACAGTGTTTCCTTTAATTGCTCATACTGGAGTGGAAGCAGCGGTACAACTGTTATTTGGAGTTAAAACTTTTTCGAGGGACACTATTATAGCAATGTTAGTTAACAATGCTTTGCTAACAGTTTGTGGAGCTTGGCTGGGAGCAGTGGTCATTCCTTTAGACTGGAACACACCGTGGCAACAATGGCCCATATCATGCTACCTCGGAGCACTGGGAGGTTATGTTCTATCTAATGTATTAACAGTTACAAAAGTTACTCTAATGTCTGCGGCAAATAAACACCCATCTTTGAATTTTTTTGTAAATATGATAAATAAATTGCATACATCAAAGTAGTTACCGACAGTATAAATAAATTATGAAATTATTGTTATCTTCCATTTAGCATTAAATTGTTTTAAGTATGATTGTTTTTATAAATTGTGTTTTATTCAAATTCCTAATGTACTTTTATATTTTCTTTTTATTTTTTTTATATTAGTTTTCATACTTCAATCAGTCGCCAAATTGGGACATTCAGCAGTAGGTATGATTTTTAAAGTTTATTGTCATGTGTAGGCAGTGCAACCCTTGTCACAACCCACCAAAAAGTAATTTTTAGATCTAGCAAGAGCATATCTTAGGAAATAATATGTTTGAGTCAGCGCTTGCATTGATTATTGTCAATTAGTTATTAATGAACTTTTATATAGTGACTAGCTGTATCCCGCAACTTCGTTTGCAAGGAGCAGAATGCCATGATGGCCTCAACTCGCCCGCATAGAGTATAAAAGATAAAACCCCTCGTTTCGTAGAAATTTCAAGAAACTCTCGTCTAGTAGTCTCGCCTAGTCTCCTCTACAGGCAAAGCCTGTACGTAGTCTGTCAGTATCACTCACTCAGTATTATAATCGATTTATATTGTATTATAATATCTTCTAAGATGTTCATTGAAATTAAGTGATGTCGAAGACAATTTCGTTGACAGTTAAATACTCTTTATTTGGATAAAGATTAATATTATTACATTAATACAACTCTCGGAAGGCGTAGCGTGGGACGGCCCCCCACTAGATGGACCGACGACCTAGTCCGAATTGCGGGATAGCGCTGGATGCAGGAGGCATCCAGTCGCGCTACATGGCATTCCATGGGGGAGGCCTATGTCCAGCAGTGGACGTCTTCCAGCTGACGACGACGACGACGATACAACTCTTAACTAATAATGCACTAATTTCGACCAAATTTGATAACCATATAAACGGTTCTAGTGAGTTAATCTTAAAAGATAGACATATACTGTTGCGGACATTTTTTTAGATCATTTTAAGAGGAATTATTCTTTCATACATATATTTTTGGTATCTTGAACCGTTTTCGCAGCGCACGCAACGGAAGCCCTCAAGGATGAATAATTTTTCCCGTTTTTGCCACATTTTCCATTATTACTCCGCTCCTAATAGTTGCAGCGTGATGTTATATATAGCCTAAAGTCTTCCTCGATAAATGGTTTATTCAATACAAAAAAAAATCCAATTCGAACCAGTAGTTCCTGAGATCAGCGCGTTTAAACAAACAAACAACTAATATATAAAGCTGAAGACAGCTTTATATATTAGTATAGATATTTTTATATTAGAGGCCATGGTGTATATGAGGGTGTCTGATTGCATACACAATTTGTAGTAAGTTTCATTCCCGCCCAGGGGAATGATTATATTTTAATAATGACTTATTTGCTCTGGTGAGACAAAATGCACTATTGGTTACTGACACTTAACACATAATGTCTCAAATTCAGATAGAAAGTTTAGTTTAGTTTCTTGACATTAAGGTTTTCTGACTACCCTAGTAGTGAAAATTGTCAAAAAGGTAAACCAGTAAATTTAGGGAAGCCAGTATATATATTTATTGATGCTGGTCATATATTTAGGATGTATAAGATGTAAAGGTATTTAGTAATTTCACCATCGAATTTTGGTTACGAATTTTTTTTTTTTATTATTTTTAGATGGGTGTAGATGTTAGAACTTACTGTTGGAATATCAATTGATTTTATAGTTGGTCAACTGACTTCTTAAATTGTCAAGTTGTTTAATAGATTGTCAATTAATTATTATACAAAAACTAATCTTTTATAATTAGTATGTCTACTACTTTTACTATAAAATGGTTGCCGCCACTCATACTGTGTTCTTTACGTGTTAGAACTTACGAGTCGAAAAGCAGTCTCCTCGAGTACTCTTTCTTTTCGGTGAAATATAATTAATTTATAAAACCGGATGACCGTTTTATTTACCCTAACCTCCTACAGGTTATGGGCCCCAGTTTCACGTAAATACGGTGTAAAAGTAAATCCAGTGTCACGTAAATTCAGTGTAACATATTCGCTAGTGTCGCGTAGATTCAGTGTAACGTATTCGCGAATATAACGTAGATTCAGTGTAAAGTAAATTCAGTGCACAGTCCGTTCTTTATTATCATCTGGCGATATGAGACATCTTGGAGGATGCTGCTTGTTGTCCTGAGGTGCCATGTAATCTATTCTCTGTATCGAGGACTCAACGTGCTGGGTTGACCGCTGTTCGAGCAAAACGGCAATCGACATATAAGATAAATATGGTCATTTATTAATGCAAGGTATGTGTGAATTTAATTATTATTAATGTTTTAGCTTCATTGAATGTCGGCCACTCGTGTTTCCAACGTATGTAATATTGATAAAAATTACAATTTATGACATGAACGATTTAATTAAATAGTTTTTGTTTTAAATTAAAATAATTAAAATTTTAAACAAACCACCTTCAAACAAAAAAAAGAAGGTAAAATTTCTACGAATCAAAAAGTACTAGTCGGGTACCACATAGGAAACACCAGCTGTTTAAAAAATATCAAAAAATTAAAATCTTAACGAAAGAAAAAATAAAAACGTTTTGAATCTTTTAAAATTCACTAAAAAGTACCACTATACAAATGACTCGAGCTACTCGTCGGATATTAGCTTAGTTCAAATGGTACTACATCAGAGGTATTATTTATCGTGTAAATAAAAAATAACGCGTGTCGTAGCGCAGAGGCACAGGCGTGAGACTGTAGACGCGATAGGTTGTGGGTTCGATTCTCGCACCAGGAAATGTAAAAATTTGGTATTTTCATTTACTGGATTTGGTAACAAGGCGAAGCGCGACGTTGATTTCCGTCACACGGCACGCAATGCCTCAATTCAGCGAAAAGTGGGGAACGGAGTGTCTTAACACTAAGTTCTCGGGTTCTCTCTGCCTACCCTGCTATATACGGGATACAGCGTGAAGTTAAAAATATATATATATATATATATATATATATATATATATCATCATCATGGTTCATAAGTTATGCGTTAACGTGCATAAAAAAAAAATCGGTCGAATTGAGAACTTCCTCTTTTGTATTTGAAGTCTATTAATTAAATAAAATTGATCAATAAATAGGTGGGTATAAATGAAATTGATACGGCATTACGAAATAAAGGCTTATGTCAAACTTGTATTATTAAACATTAGACTGCCGTTCAACCAATAAAGATAAAAGTTACATTATACAACTTCTTTCTGTGGAGTATTCAGACAGGCACACAAACGCCTATCACTCCTTCTACAATGTATAATCATAACTACCTTGTACTGTTTGAAGATCGGTATATTCATTAATGTGTAGTACATACTCGCATATGAAATAAAGTATAAATATCATGTTTACTGCTAAAGTAGTACTTTTAAAGATTTTGTAGGAAAAGTGAGGCAGAATGGTCATTTTATATGGTATCTTTTGATAATGTAGTGGTAATTGTGTAAAAGTATTAATTTATCTTATTACTATTCTAATAGTTATTTTATTGAAAAAGTTGTGAATTGAAGAACACGTAACAGTACCTAAAGCCCCAGTTAAATGGTATATGTGTATTAAAAGGTGTAAATTAAATGTTGTAAGAATAGTCTGAATTAATACAGAATAAAATCTTTATCTATTCAGTTATGTAAGATTGAGTAACTTATTTTGTGGAAAGGCAGCGTTAACTGTTGTTCATTTAAATAGCTAATTTATTATAACTTGTTAGCTTAATTTAAAGCCGAAAATGTATTTATAATACATCATATAAAATCAAGCATGGTAGGTAAGTATTTTAAAATATTTGGTTCTACTGCGTTTGTTCGCTATAAAGTCATACAATCGAAGTATGGTACAAAGTCATGGAAGGGTGTACTCTTGGGATACGAACCAAACGGTTGTAAAGTTTGGAGTCCTGACAAGTCTTTTGATTGCCAGAGACGTTATAGTTGACGAGATTTTTTTAAAATCCAGACGCATAAATCTGGGTAAGAAAAAACTGATAGTGACTGTACGTTGAAATCAGTATCATAATCTCGTGTGTAATTGCCGAAATCAGATGTGTCTAAACCTGATACGTATGAGTGCCCTAGCCAAGTAAAAATGAAACGTGACATTAACGAGTAAGATCACTCAATTGGTATAGTCGAATAACATCGCTACTTTAAATTACAAAGCAGTGAATACTGATAATAGTTAACAGATGAGAGAGTGCTAGACTTAAAAAAAAATCACTCTGTTCTTACAGTTAAATTAACAATTATATAAATTGTTATTTAATGTGTGCTGAACTTGTTTTATGTGACGTCCCTAATTCTTTTAATGAAATTAAATGGAGGGAAAAGTAAGAATGTATTGGAATATGCAATAACTGTTACATTATTAAATTGATAATGTTATTCATATTAAATTGATGTATTATTTCAATATATATATAATTAATTGGTGGTCACAATAAAAGATATATATTTATATTAAATATATATCTAATGTTATACAGATGTCAGAACTTGTGGTATTGCAATTTTATATCCAACATTCTGGTTCTGACGACCTCTTTAGCTCTTACACTTTTCTTGACCTAGTATTTACAAAAGGTAAGCGGGTGAGAACCGTGTAATATGAACACCTCGCCACTACCCTGCATACAGGATAATGTATGAAGCTGTCCTTTTCACAATATCAAGATGAAAAAAATAAACAGGAATAAAAAAAAAACAACAAAATTAGTAAATTAATAAGTTTATTTTGTGTTTGTTAAATATTTACATAGCCTAATCATTTATAAAATATGAAACTTAACTAATTACTGCATCACAATATTCAAATAACTCACAAAGTTAGCATTTCAATACATCTTGCCGTTCACTCTACACTCAACTCAACAATGATATACGAGTACTTTGCTAAAACAATGTAACAAATCTAAGGCCTGGATTATGTGTCCATATGAAAATTATTGAAACATTAACTTCTTATAATAGTATTCACAAAACTCTTATTCAGATGAAATGGTTAACAGCTTATTCTAAAAAAGTACTACAATTTTTGTTTAATAAAAACTATTATGTGTGATAGGCGTCAATAACTTGATAAGTCAAAAATGCATACTTTCCACTATTTTTGTAAAAATTGTTATTCTATCTGTTTCAATAATATTTAAATATATGTATATATCACACTCCGTTCTCTTTTAACATTTCTATTCTGCCGAATCCACCTAATTGGGCCATTGCGTGTTGAGTGGCGGAATACAACGCTTTAAATATTTAATATCTAAAAATGTTTAATTTGCTTGCGCGGCGTTGAGTTCCGCCACTCGGTACGCAATGCCTCAGCTCGGCGGAAAGTGGGGAATGGAGTGTCTTAACACTAGGTTCCCTCTGCCTACCCTGCTATATGCGGGACACAGCGTGAAGCTATGTAATGTATGTAATGTAATTTGCCTAAAAATCCTAGATTTAATCATTCATTCATAACTAAATAAAACAATATTAATACCTTTTAATAAAAATGTATATGGAATTCAACTTATCAATATATTAACGCCTATATATAACATGAAAAGTCATTTCACAATTTCGACCGACATTCATAACAGTATAAACATCTATTACCAAGCAAATATTTTCTTTAACATATAATACTTATTTTCTTCGCTATTTAAGAATTCAACAACTCATTTTGATTATCACAATTATTTAGTTATTTAATAAATAACATTAGAATGGTCTATTATTAGTCATATAGGATCAAAAACGGCATTTTTGCATTGCATGAATTAGTATTTTTTATAGCTTCACGCTGTATCCCGCACATAGCAGGGTAAACAGACACTCCGTTCTCTTTTAATATTTTCGTTCCCCCACTTTCCGCCGTTTTGAGGTATTGCGTGTTGAGTAACGGAACCCAACGCCGCGCTTTGCCTTGTTACCAGAGCAAGAAAATGAAAATACTAAATATTAATTATTATAAATATTAAATATTTTAATTTCTTGGAGTGGGAATCGAACCCACAACTCGTTGCGTTTACAGTCGCCTCTGCGCCACGATTGGCCAAAAACAAATTAAACTATTTATTTTCATTTCTTCGCTCTGGTATGACAAAGCGCGGCGTTGAGTTCCGCCACTCAGCACGCAATGCCTCAATACGATGGAAAGTGGGGAACGAAAATCTTAAGAGAACGGAGTGTCTTAACACTAGGTTCTCAGGTTTCCTCTGCTATGTGCGGGATACAGCGTGAAGCTCTAATAAAAAAATCACATGCACTCTTCATCATGTCAATGTCAATGACAATTTGTAAAACTACCGTTTTTTGATACTATATGACTTATTTCAGGTTTGTGGCACTTTGTGGGTTTCGGGGTATAAAAAATATTTTATTCAGAATATCATATAACAATAACACAATTGTTTTCTACAAAAATATGTATTTACTCACTTCGATATATCAGTAGCAGGCGTGAATAAGTTGGCAAGTCGACTTGCATTTACAGTTTTTAAATATCAATAGACATTAGGATTACAATATGTATAGGTCGAATAAATGATTGACCCATTATGACCTAAATTATTTTAGGGTTACAGAATTTAATTTATTTTTAATATAATTGTGTTAAAGATTCTCTAACACATGTTTTGATCACGAAAATTTTATGTGAATAATTAGTATTTACAGTTGTATGGATATGAAGCAAAAATTTATGCAAATTGTATTGAATGCCAAACACCACCCGCAACTAACAAAATTGAGCCGTTGAATTTGAAAGTGAGACTCCATATTATGTTATTGCTTTTTTTTTGATTAAAAACATAAAATTATGTTAATTTGTAATAAGATTAAGCTTTAATTATTTTTTTTTACAAAATGGACTTTTCTCACTTTCAAAATCAACGGCTCAATTATTAAATAAAAAATACTTTTTAAATAAAATAAAAACAGAATTTACACATATAACTAAATATTAAAAATGCTTGCCCTGAGAACTACATATGAATAATCGACTTATCAACTTAATAACGCCTGATAAAGATACAATATAACAACATTACATCCTGCTATTAATTGGCATCATTAATATTTAATGATAATTAAAGTTAATGATAGTTAAGTTTAAATAGCTTAGTGCTAAGCAGCTAGCTAAGTATTGTGGTAGGAAGTGCGTCACAAAAAGTGAAATGAAAGATCAGAAGTTCCCAACCAGACAGGTAAAAGAATTAACAATAATAATTTTTATTTCAGCTTCACGCTTTAATATATAACGTGGTAGACAGTAACTAGTGTTTAGACACTCTGTTTCGATACATTGCGTGTTGAGAGGGGAAATGTATTTTTTTTTTATGATTGATAGGCTAACGTTTGACCGCTTCAAAGTCTGGCGATAAGCGTTAATGCGGTCTACGATGATGCACGTTTGCCTAGAAAGAATCTATTGACTCTTTGATTTGAAGACCCCCAAATAGTATGACTTAGGAAAAAGAGTAGCCGGCAATGAGTTCCATAGTTTCGCTGTAATTAAAATAAAAAAAAATTCCCGAATAGGATTCGAACATAAAACTTCTCGCTTTCAAAGTCAAACCCCGTCCCACTGCACCACAATGGCTTTTAAATAATTTTATGTTTGTAAATAAAACAATTATTTACAATGTTTTATTGATTCGCTTAAAATTAATAAATTAGTTGGGAACGGAAATGTTAATAGAACGGAGTGTCTTAACACTAGGTTCCCTGGTACCCTCTGCCTCTACCAAGAGCAGGATACAGCGTGAAGCTAAAAAAAAATTAACCACATCCTAATTTTATCGACCTTCATTTCAAAACCTGACGAATTATTAAAAAACCCACAAAAAAATTAAAAAGATCGCCATAAAAATATAATTTTTAGTCTGGGGACCCTTAATAAAAAAAGGTTGGGAACCCCCGAAATAGATGGCAATAGATACAATCAGATGATAAGAAAAGTATTATCTTTCTGCATAATACACGTCAAATAGCTTAATTGACATTAAATATTTAATATCAATTAAGCGCTAACTGACGTTCCTGTGTACACAATATATTAATATACATATTGAAGTCATGTGTTTTATATATTACATATTAGAAGACTACATTAGGCGTGAATAAGTAAACAAATCGAAAAGGCATAATTTTCATGGCAGAGGAAAATTAAAATTTTGTACCAAAAAGTTTATCATTTGCTCGATTTTTTTATATAGTTATTTTAAATAGTTAATTAAATGAAAACAATCCTAATGTCTATTAATATAAAAATAAATACTGCAAATCGAGTTATCAACCTATACACGCCTATACATAACAGTAGGGCAAGCACGAAAACTCGCGACAAAGTATTCGTATCGTTATCGAAAGAATTTGTATGGGAATTGAAAAGTGTCCCTACCGTGCGTAAGAGGAACTAAAGTTTTCCCATACAAAATGTTTTCGATACATACTTATACATAGCTTACGCTGTATCCCGCATATAGCAGGGTAGGCAGAGGGAACCTAGTGTTAAGACACTCCGTTTCCCACTTTCCGCCGATTTAAGGCATTGCGTGTTGACTGGCGGAACTCAACGGCTCGCTTTGCCTAGTTACCAAACCCAGGAAATGAAAATACTAAACTTTTACATTTCCTGGAGTGGGAATCGAACCCACAACCTGCCGCGTTTACAGTCGCACACTTGTGCCTCTGCGCCACGACAGGCGTCCCTAAAGTCTAAAGTTTTCCCATACAAAATACTTTCGATAACGATACTTTCTCACAAGTTGTCGTGTTTGCCCTACAGTTCTCTAACACTAAATATCGACAACTAGCATTTTGCGTAATTGGCAGTGTAAATTTATCAAATTTTATTAATTTGATAAAAAAAAGTTAAAATTCTCACTTGATTTCGTTTGTACTGGCAACATTGTGACCTTGGAGTTTCTAAACGCTATACAAACTTTTTTATACCATAGATTATAAATTCAATTTTAATCACGCGGCGTGCGAACATTGACCAACATATTTACACTATGAAGACCATATTTTTTATTTCCACGCATTTTTTTATTAAAAAAGAAACAAAAGTGTCTAGACACTACGTTTTCTACCCTATACCATAAAGGAAATGCATGGGAATAAAAAAAAAATGACTTCCCTATTAGCTTTCAGCTTTTTCTAGATATTTATTGCGTTATTCTTATTATAAAATTTAATTTAACATTATTGAAAATTCATTTCCTTAATAAGAAATAACAGATAGTCAATTTAAAAAAAAAAGAAGTTAATGTCAAAATTGGTTGAACGATATTTTATGTATAGAAATAGGATAAAAAAAATTAGATATGTATAATTTTTTTTAACGTAGCCGGATTCGAACTGGCACCTCTCGGAATCTTAGCTGTAGGCAATTGAGCCATACGTTCTTATTCAGCTACGTTAAAATTCTTATACGTTTGTTACAACTTATTTTTTTTGTTAACAATATATAATAGAATAAAAAATATAGAAAAAAAAATAAAACAAATATTAAAAAAAAAAGACTAACTTATGGTTGGTTCTTTTATTATATACATTTTTTTTTATTTCATAGACACATTTCAAAGCAAAGCCTTTAAAAATGACATTTATTATAGAAATTGTATAACAGGTTTATTTATTAAATTACATTAATTAATTTATTATAGGAAAATAATAATAATAAAAAATAATATATTTTAATGAAATTTTTATAGTTTTCTAGTAAAATCTTACACAAAACTAATAAATTTGAATATTCCATAAGTAACTGTATCCGACGGAAGGATTTGTGTAGTCTATATAACCAATCCTCTCTTAGTGCTCCCCGACACTCCCCGAGGAGGCCTCCATACCACATGTCATGTTTCTATATGCAGTAGTTTCGCCTGTACGTTGTCTGTCAGTAACCTAACAGGCAATAGGGGATAGATAGGAAATTGCATGTAAGTTTGGCCTAGAAAGTTGATTTTTAATTTAAAGTAAGAAAATTATAATTTCAAAATATGTTATTAGATTTGAATCACTATATGAAAACACAATTTAAAATACGCCTTATAAATGCGATACAATTATAAAATAAAAAAAAAATAAAAATAAAGCTTTTTCTTCAAAAAAAAAAAGAAAGTATTAATTTATTATTATTTGATTTTTCGAACTTTTTTTACAGTTACCTTTACTATTGACATAATAAAAAAAATATATATTATAGCTTAGAAGAAAAGTGATGTAACTCAAAATGTCCATTAAAACTGATCTTTTTTAAATACGTGAAGCAAAAACTTTGAATCCCTTTTTACGAAAATTACGCGGACGGAGGAGCATGAAACTTGGCGCACTTATAGTTTAAGTATAGGGAAGGAGTACACAATGAAAATATACTTTTAAATTAATGCATAAAAAGTACATTAAATTAAAAATAAATGTTACACATGATGCATTGATAAAGACAACGCGTTGTTAACGTCAACAAGGACACTAGTATATATAATTTTGCAAATTTTTGAGTTATGTCACTTTGGTTCTAAGACGCAATATGTAATTTTGAAATCAATTATTTATTTTAGATTTTCAAAATTAAATTAAAATTAAAACTTCAATTTCTGAACAAAAAAAGTGACAAGTGATATGTGTCATGTTAGTTTTCATTCATAGTAAATTGCATATTTTTAAACCACCATCATATCACACATGAATATATTTAGAGGGAGGTATTTCAAGCATTTTGCTTAAAAGATTTAAAAAAAAAAATTTCACAGAAAAATATGACAAATGACGTCACAAGTTCCCATTGCCATAGTTTAATTAGTGCGAAAGAGACGGTATGTTTTCTTTCTCAAAATATTTCATTATTTCATGAAATTCTATATTAATTTTCGGAATAATATTTTAATCTTGAGTGTCTGTCGTAAATTTCTTTTAAAAGTAACAATAGTTATAGCTGGCTGTTGTTATTTCACTCTAACGTCAGAATAAAAAAATCAAAGATTATTAGATTTTTTTCCTAAATACAAATTTTTGCAAACGGAACATCACTTACAATGTTTTCTTACAATTTCCTGACAATACCAAGAAAATAAAAAAAACAAATTTGACACAATCGAAAAATAATCGATTTAAAAATCGATAATTCATATTAAAAAGAACTTAAGACAATCCCCACAATCATTAGTTACACACTAGCACTAACTCCTTCATTTATAAACATAGCACAAAATAATAATTAAATATAATATAATATATGTTTAATATAAAACATAATATAGGGTAATTATAAGATGGCGTGGTTCCTATATCTACGTGTTACTGGTGTCCGGTTGGAAGTAATGCAGACCGTTTATCTGTAAAATTAAATTATAATATTATTTTAGATTACTAAGAAACAATGAGGTGAAGAATGGCAAACGAACAGAAGGACCACCTGATGGTAAGTGGTTACTTTTGCCCATGGACATCTACAACACCAGAGATGTTGTAAACGCGTTGCCGACTTAGAGGATACAGATGGAAGGGGAGGATAATGTAGTAGTCCGCTATCGAAACCACTACATACTGAGAAAAGGATGGGTGGGAATAGGAAAAACTGAAGGGAAGACGGTGAAATAGCAATTTTACGAATTCTTAGACAATTTTATTAAGAAACATCCTGTTATAGGGGCCATAGTAACGCAGTGGGACACGGACAGCGTAAACCCAATTGGTTTTGGGTTCAATTTTCGTTTGAGGGAATGGTTATGTAAAAAATATTTTCATTTCCCCGCTCTGCCACTCAACGCTGGTAAGTGTCGAACGGACTATCTTGACAGTGGGTTTTATTTGCCTACCCTGTTACGTGGGATAAATCGTGAATATGAGAAAAAAAAATTAAAGTATCTATCTAGTGTATGTAATAAGGCAAAAAAATAACTTCTTCCCCTTTTGACTACCTAATGTTCTAAATTCAACAAAATGACAAATTTTCTCTCCAGTCAGCCACTCACCGTCATATCATACTCGGTGACGAAGGCGGGCACCTCGAGCTGGTCGCGCGGCATCACCGAGTACAGGAACTCCACGCCCGGCAGGTTGTGCACCTTCGCCTTGATGGCCGGCGCCATGAACGTCGTGAACCACCACGTCATCATCTGTTATCACAGTTCAATATGCTATTTTAACTTAGCTTCACACTTTATCCCTAGCGGGGTAGTCAGAGAGAATGGGGCGACAAACGCTACGGTCCCTACATACTTTCGCCTCGTCCACAGTCGTTACCCTCTTTATACATACATGCCTTACAGGGGTTTACGTGACCTTACTGCAGTATCATTGATGCTGTGTTCTTCAATTTATATTGAATAAATGATAGAAAAGTAAATATTCGCTAAATTCAATTTCACTTAATTAATTCGTTATAACGAATTAACTTCTAAAATTATGTTATATTAGTTAAAATTTTCAACTTGAGCTGCAAATATTTATCTTTATATTACATTAATATTAAAAAAAATTAAATATTTTTTTCGACATTACTTAGATCTTGACCTACGACTGACTACACTACAACTTCCTTAGTGTCGATTATTTAAAAAAAACCAACTTAATTATAATAGCTCATATAAAAAAAATATATTCTTTACTATAAAAAAAATGATTGCACACATCTTTGACTGAGTAAATTAATAACTGTCGCGCGTCAGGAAGTTATTATTAAAGCTAATGACTCACTTTACGTAAACACGGACAAAGCGCATTTTTATTGAACAAGTTATAACAATTGTTTTCAATGAACATACAAATAATTCATAAAACTAATTATATATGTATAATAATAGTAATCCTGTAATAAGACCATTGTGGCATATTGGAACAGTTTCCGACTGTAAGCGCGATTGGTTGTGGGTTCGATTCCTACACGAGGGAATAATTATATTTAAATTATTTTTATTTCTTCTTTAGTTACGCCACTTAACACGCAATGTCTCGATTTTGAACGGAAAGTGGAGAACGGAGTGTCTTAACACTAGGTTCTTCTGGACTATCCTGTTATGCGGGAATGCGTGAAGCTGTTTTTTTATTATATTTTTTTATTAACAAATAGCTAAAAGAATAATACTTTATGTTAAGTGCTTTGAGTGGAAATTCAGCAAATTTTTTTTTTTTAACTTCACGCAGTATCCCGCATATAGCTGGGTAGGCAGAGGGAACCCGAGAACCTAGTGTTAAGACACTCCGTTCTCTTTCAATAAATTTCGTTCCCCACTTTCCGCCAGATTGAGGCAAAATTTATATATGTTTGAAATATATACATTTAGTATTTATGAAGTAACCATATATAAGTATATTATAAATAATATAATGATACCAGCTTCACAGTTCACTGTAATACAAGTCAGTACTTTATATTTGGCTAAAGTCAAGCGATGATTAACTTTAATTAGACATTATAAGTAATAATTAAACTTACTTTGGTCCAAAACGTCGGGTGTACAATATAGAAGGCTTTTAAATTTTTCTTGTATCTGTAAAATAAAAAGAATAAATATTAACTTTTATGTATCAAGTCATTATGGTGCAGAGGAACAGGGTCTGTCTGTTAATATGACAAATTCTGGGTTCAATTCGCAAACTCTATTTATTATTACAGAGTTTATTATTACGCTGGTCGTGGCGCAGAGGCACAAGCGTGCGACTGTACATGCGAGGTTGTGGGTTAGATCCCCACTCCAGGAAATGTAAAATTTAGTATTTTCATTTCTTGGGTTTGGTAACAAGACAAAGCGCGGCGTTGAGTTCCGCCAATCAACACGCAATGCCTCAAGTCGGCGGGAAGTGGGGAACGGAATTGTTGAAAGAGAATAGAGTGTCTAAACACTAGGTTTTCTGGTTCCCTCTGCCTACCCTTGTATATGCGGGATACAGTGTGAAGTTAAAAGAAAATATATATATATATATATATATTACAGAGAAATTTTAAGGAGAAAATGTAATCGTTACTAAACATGGCTTCATACAACCACCCACGAGTTTTACTAATATTAATTTAGCATATATTTATAAGCGTCAGAAGTGAGTCAGTCAGACCATTTTGTTTCATATTATAAAAGCAATATATAAACAGAATGGATGAATGAGTCAGAACATAATTCAATTTAGTAATAATAAAAAATTTTACGATATTCTTAAACAAAGTGCAATTTCACTAAGAACCGTTTGCTTTATAAGTGATATAAGCGTCTGTCATATTTATATATTTGAATTTCCATTGATGATATTAGATTTTGTTTATTTATAAATCAGTATCGATTTATTGTAGTAGTTAATACTTTTCATAAAGAATCCCGTATTAATTATTTTGAATTAATTCAAGATAAAAACTATTTTTCATAATTAGTTATAAATGTAGGACCTCTGTAAGGTCAAACTCAAAGATGAATATATTTTTAAACAAGAGATAGTGTCATGAGTTAAAACTCGGTTTAATGGAGAACCTCCTCTTTTTTTGAAGACGGTTAAAAACTGCAAAAACCAAAGATATCATAACAAAAAATATATTTTTTGTACTCACTTGTAAGGCAGCACGGTGTATACCTCCTTCAGCCAGGAGAACGGCGGGTGGTTGTTGGACGACGCGAGCGTGTGGAAGTATGCGATCACGTAGTCGCCGCGGACGATCGGGTCCAGCAGCTTTATTAAGTACAGTAGAGCCTGTAATCATAGACAAAATGTTTAGTATCATTTTTTAATTGTATGTAGAGACTAACTTTAGCCGGCGACTTCGATTGCGTGGACACCTAAAATTCAGTTTGCGATAATTAATACAATATCGAGAAATTTTCTCTACGTGCTCTACAAGGAGCCTACTTGCCAAATTTCAGCTTTCTATGGGCAGTAGTTGCGCCTGTACGTTGTCTGTTAGTGACTAAACAACGCATGCGTATATATAGATCGAATCATTTTAGTACAATTTTGATATATATCAACTTAGTCAAAAAGAACGTAGTGTCAACACATTCCGTTCCTTGCTTTCCTCGCGTAACCAAGAAGTTGCGAGTTAATGCTGAAACTCAATGCCGCGTTATACCTTACCAGAATAATAATCGAACCCACAACCAATCACATTTACTAAACGCTGCAGCGTAACGCATCAGTGGCAAGGGGTGAAAATTTAAGTTAGGCAAGCCGGTATATATTTAGGAAAGACGGTATATATATTTAGAAAAGCCGGTAATTTTTAAATATACCGATAGGGAAGCCGGCATAAGATGTGAAGGTAATTTTACTATCGAATCTTGCCGATGACCTTTTTTTAGGGTGTTTAAGATGTCAGAGCTTGTTTTATTGCAATTTTATACCCAATATTTTTCTGGCGCCCTTTTTTTTGACCTTGTTTTATTGCAAACTCAACTACAATTTAAGCTCCAAATTTTATTGGTGATCTATTTGTTTTCCTCTTTAAAAAGTTAGGCAAGCCGGTGGGAACCATGTTGTATAGAACCCTCGCTAATGTTATAAATACATTTAATTATATAAAGCTAAGCTCTAGTAAATCAATTTTTATTATTAAATTTGCTCCAATCCCTATAAATGTGCAACGTTACCCACGTGCGGTTAGATAATATATTATGTAATAGTATGGGGTTGCTCTCCACTACCTCCAACTTGCTAACTTCTGAACTAAATATAATGCGTTAGGGCGAAGAGGACCGACTCGAAGTTACGGTACTTAGGCGGTAAATTATAAAGGCAATGACAAGTTAAAATAACTTGGCAATTCCCCTTAATATAAATACGGCATAGAAAATAATAAATGTTTTTTTTTATTCCTTCAGTTAACACAGGTAGAGAGAACTAGTGTCTAAACACTTTCGTTGAGTGGCGGAACTCAGCGCCGCTTTGCCTTGTTATCAAACCAAAGAAATGAAAATACTCAACTTTTACTTTTCCTGGAGTGGGAATCGAACCCATACTTGTCGTGGGCCCACAGGCGTTAACTAGCGTTACACAGTTTGACAGTTATAAAGCATAGTTTACATATATTTATCACAATTTATACGTAGTCTTAGTCTACGGTTACCATGGTATGCCCTATATAGACAAGCGACGTGACACTTGAAATACAATATCCTATTCAAATACAAGTCACTCAGGAACGCTTAAGAAAATGACTAACACTAGTATAATATATCATATAAGTAGTTTCAATTACATATTTAGAAGGAAATATGTACATTTCATTTGCTAACGCCTGTCGTGGCGCAGAGGCACAAGCGTGCAACTGTAAATGCGACAGGTTGTGGGTACGATTCCCACTCCAGGAAATGTTAGTATTTTCATTTCCTGGGTTTGGTAACAAGGCAAAGCACGGCGTTGAGTTCCGGCGCGGCGGAAAGTGGGGAACGGAATTGTTATAAGAGAACGGAGTGTCTTCACACTAGGTTCTCAGGTTACCTCTGCCTACCCTGCTATATGTGGGATACAGCGTGAAGTTAAAAAATAACGAATTTGTCAAATAATCATCGATTTTCATTTTTAATCATCGAAATAATTAAAAACAAGCGTAACAATATTTTGACTCGACTTAACACTACGATTATTTAGTATTGTCATTGCATTCGGACACGTGTGCAAAATTTCTAACAAATGGGTTGGCAAGAAGTGTTTTAAAAGAGTGGTGCAATATTTAAAAAAGTAGTTAAATAAAGACTAATAATACATTCCTTAAATGATTTTATTCTTGTCAACTTTATGCTTCTGCTGAATTTTTAGCAAACTTATTGAATACGGACACAAGTGCACATTTTCAAGTGAATCTGATCCCAAGAAATGGTCCAAAATTCGTAGCAAGATTTTCTTAAATCGATACACATATAGATAGACAGATTTAACAAATAAAATCGTCTTATATATCATATATAAGCGGTTCTCTCATAGAATATTAATAAAGAGAACAACTAACTTACGTAAAACCAACTGCGTACATAACAATATTTTATAGGTACTTTAGAAACTCATCTAGAGTTTTGTAAGGATCCTTACAGTTATGATAAATTAAAGCTATCATAAAAATATGTTAGAATTTGTTGAAGTGTTTTACTCAACGTGTAGGTTGTGGGTTCGGATTTAATTTAGGGGAATTCTTCTATTAGCACATTGCGTGCCACGTCACCCGTATCCCAGTGCCAGTAATATTTTCCTGGGGGTCATGACACTCATACGGTGCCAAGGTATGTTGCATACGTAGTCGTGGAATACGTATATTTTTATTGTATAATCTCTTTTAGTAGAAAAAGGTCATTTTTAGCGCCCAAATTTTTTCATAAATAGCTGTGGCACACAATGGCAATAAACGGCTATCTAATAAATATGCAATGGTTCCAAAGTGGAAAGATCTCAACTATATATTATGTATCCCCAAAAGGGATCTGTCATGGCGTAGAGACACAAGCGTGTGGCTGCATACGCGACAGATTGTGGTTTTGATTCCCACTCCAGAAAATGAAAATATTACAAATATAATAATTAATATTTAGTATTTTAATTTCTTTGCTCTAACAAAAATCCAAAATGCGACGTTTAGTTCCGCCATGCATCAATTCTGCGGAAAGTAGGGAACGGAAATTTTTAAGAGAACGGAGTGTCTTAACACTATGTTCTCAGGTTTGCTTCGCCTACCCTGCTATGTGCGGGATACAGCGTGAAGCCAAAAAAAGTAATTCATTAAATGTTACATAAAAAACATGTCTAAAAACATAGCAAACGAAATGGCCGAGTAAACTAGCACGTACTGACCTCGCAATAGAAATATTTCATACATTTTAATGACTCTACCTTATTAGGCGAGAAAAAACACTAAATAATACATACATATATATAGGTTTTCAAGTTAAAATACCGCTAAAGACAAATAATTTGCTTGAGAAATATCTTAGATGTCAGATAAAGCCTGGTGTCAAGACTCTCCGTTCTCCTTACTTGTTACTTTGTACGTTACTCGGAACTTGTTGCCCAATTGATAGTTTATTATGTGATTAGTATAAAATTTTAAAGCTACCGTAGCGCAGTGGTAGCATCTGAGTGTAAGCGTGATAAGTTGTGGATTCAATTCCCACTCGAAGACGTGGCATCGAGTTTCAGCACTTAACGCGCGATTTTGGGCAGAATACGAAGAACAGAGTGTCTTAAAACCACGTTTTGTAAGCAAGTATACATTTCTTCACTCACTTTATCCAAGTCGATATCAGATATTGGGAACCATTTCCCTATGAACACAACAACAGGCCTGCCGAGGCGGTCCACGCCGCTCTGGTAGAGGCATCCGATGCCGGATACTTCGCTGAGGTCCTCTGTACGAGCGCGGCGTAGGAGACGTTCATATCTGTTGACAATAGAAAAATCATTCTAATAAACTGTATTAAAAGTTTTTTTTTTTTTTTAGCTTAACGGTTTTTGTCGCAAAACAGTGTAGGCAAGTACCTTTCCGCCTGAAAATTAAGACATTGATTTCAGTAACATTTTATTTGTACGAAAAAATATCCACAATTATTTAAAGAACTGTGACAGACACGATATAAATACAAGAAGAAAAAATAACCTAGTTATACCTAGTTTTAAGAGTAACAAGCATCCATCCTCACACACTTTCGCATGATATTAGTAGGACGGATGCAATACTATATGTCCGTTTAAAATAATTTTACTTAAAACATGTAAAAATCACAAAAACCAAAGATTTTATTCGTAAAAACGATATAGTCCCAAGCTGAGTTTATAACCCATTAACTTTATAATCACTATTTACGTCTTTTATGACTACAATCTTGAATAAATACTACCTTAATTACTGTACTAAGTACTACTATAACCAAGCGAATGTAGATTTTAAAATAATATGAATAAAGGTCAATATTTCATTACTTAACTGGAAATTAGATTAAATTTACTTTCACAGTTTTGAATTTAAAAAGTTATATAAAATTTGGTTTTTACGACATTATTTAATAAAATGACATGAATGGTATTTTGCCTACAGTAGTATATAGGTGCCTTTGCATAGTAAAATTTGACATCATTATGATAATGTATCAAAAATTGAGATCATCGTGGTGTAATCTGACTGACAATACTAGATTTCTATTCCCACTTGGACAATTTTTTTCTCATTTCTTCTATCTGGTAAGGCAAAGCGCGACGCCCGTCATATAATATCTTGAATTCGGCCAAAAGGTAGAGAACTGAGTGTCTTAACACAAGATTCTGTCTATCTATCCTATTATGAGAGAAAAATATTGAAGCTGCGTTTTTGTTTTTAGTAATGTTCATTGTAAGTCATATCCAGACAAAGAAAAACATATTTATTTATAATTTGTATTACTAAAAATTTATTTGTGATCACTACTCAAATTGACGCTTTGAAGTCGACGTTTTATATTAAAAACCATTATATTAATACATGACTGAAAAACATTGGATCACTTTTTATAAGAACTATACTGGCAGAGGAGTATGAAAATTGGCATACCTACATATAGTGTACATAGAGAAGAAGTGTAGAAAACCAATATTTTATAATAATGAATTGGAAATGCATTAAAAATTCACACCATCATACGTTTCACATACACTTCTATATAAAGCCACACATTGCCTTGGGACTACTAGATACAATAAATAGTTAATCTGCCACAGAAGCGCCTTCTCTTAAAACCCTGGACTCTACACATAAACATACATATACATATATAGGGGCGCACTGAACCAGGTCAAGGGTGTGATATTGTGAGGCAATAAAGACGGCAGCGAACGGTTTATATCCTATAAATACACTTTCCATGGCGTTAAAATTTATCATTCGTAATTCGCCTTCAATCCAATTGCGTTCCAATAAAAAATAGGTCATCGGAATTTCATAACCATTATGTAACGAAAGTATATGAAAATACAACATGTGATGGCGAAATGTTTTGACATATTTCTATGTAAAATGTTTTCATTAGAAGCGAATGAATGCCAAGAGACTTTAATTCGTTTTATTTCCACGCATTCCTTGTATTAATAGTAGTAGAAAAAACTTACATACATACATAGCTTCACGCTGTATCCCGCATATAGCAGGGTAGGCAGAGGGAAGCTAGTGTTAAGACACTCCGTTCCCCACTTTCCACCGAATTGAGGCATTGCGTGCTGAGTGGCGAAACTCAATGTCGCGTTTGTTACCAAACCCAGGAAATGAAAAATTCCATTTTCTGGAGTGGAAATCAAACCCACAACCTGTCGCGTTTACATTCCACGCATGGGCGTGCCTCTGCGCCACGACGATAACTAATTCCGCTCTCCACTTATCGCTTGTTTAGACCATTGTGACCGGAGTGTCTTGACACTAGGATTCGTACGTCTACACAACTATTTACGAACAAGTGAAATGCCGTAAGAATGATGGCGGAACTCAACACCGCGTTTCGTCGAATGTAATAAAAAAGTGATGACCGTAGAACATAAATTGCATTAAATTATATAACGTAAGTATGTAAATAGTCAAAACTTTAAATGAGAAATTTATACGTCGGTGAAAGCAAGCGTGAAGCGGCAGTGAAGTTGCAACAACGAAATTTGCATCTAGCTTATTCTTTTGATTATAATTATAATGTTACGATCTTTTCTTTCAAATCAATTCCAAAAAAAGGAGGTCTAAAATTCAACAATTTTTTTTCTTTTGTTACCGCATAAGTTTTTACAGGTGAACCGATTTTAATGATTCTATTTTTATATGATAGCTAGTGTTTGTGATGTGATGTCATTTAAATTTAGTTAATATCTTATGCGTAGTTTAAGTAATTCGTAATAATGTTTCTTTTAGTGTTTTTTTGAGTTGATTTTCTTTATGTTAAAATTTTAATAGATGTTGTTTACTAAGTACCAAATCTGTTAAAAGATAGCTTTACGTTGTATCCCGCATATAATAGGGTAGGCAGAGAGAGAGTCTAGTGTTAAGACACTCCGTTCCCCACTTTTCCTTTTCCATTTCCTGGAGTGGGAATCGAACCCACAACCTATCGCGTTACGGTCGCACGCTTGTGCCTCTGCGCCACGACAGGTGTTAAAAGATATTTATAAAACTTCATAATTATATATAACAGAGAAGAATGTACATATAGTATGATGCTATATTTACACAGTATCAACTAAGGCTATCATTTAAACGGTCAACTAATTAAATAGCATTTGGTCGAATAAAACTGTGTCAGCCAAAGTTAGTTGCGATACTTCTAGTAGTTGGCAATATATTAAACTTAACCTGTTGAAATAACTATTGAGGTCTTTTCGGCAAACAAAATTTAAAAAGTTATTTAATGACTTTCTATAACATAATACGAATGTTTCAAAATTACTATAATAGCTGTATCCCGCAGCTTCATTTGCGTAGACTATACTAAATAAAATCCCATAGTTTTCGTTTCCCTAGATGTTTCAAAAAGTCTGAAATCACCCTAGTGCTCCCCTACACTCCCCAAGCAGCCCACATGCCAAATTTCATACTTCTATGGCCAGTAGTTTCGGGACGTTGTCTGTCAGCCACTCAGTAATATACGCACATTTTATATACATCCTTTATATTCATGCCTCAATTCGGCGGAAAGTGGGGAACGGAGTGTCTTAACACTAGGTTCCCTCTGCCTACCCTGCTATATGCGGGATACAGCGTGAAGCTATGTATGTATATACATACTTAGATAAAAATAAAATTCAGTCAACGTTATCTGACTTAACATACAATAGATGTAGGTCAAATTCCACTCCAGGCGGAATAATTAAAATTATTTTCATTTTCTGCATCTGGTTAGACAAGTAAAAATTAGAGGCAAGTAAAATATATATTTTCAAGTTCTACTAATATTATAACCGCGAAAGTTTGTTAAGGTGGATGGATGTTTGTTATTCTTTCACGCAAAAACTACTGAACAGATCTAGATGAATATAATATATATAATGAACTTTACATTAATATTGTTTATACATCGTAGCGCAGTGGTTATGATTGGGTTTGGGTTCGATTCCTACTCAGAGAATAAGATTTTTTCATTTTGTCTCTTAGGTAAAATAAAGCGCGGAGTTAATAAAGTGTCATACAGTTAATCGAATATGGACGGAAAGCGGCAGACGGAGTGTTTAGACACTAGTTTCTCCTTGACCATGTTATGAGGTATAAAGAGTGAAGCAACTTTTTTATTTAATACAAAAAACACAATTTTTAAATGTACAATTTGACCATAGTAAGAAACTAGGTTATCAAGATTCGACAAAAATAACTAAAAACCCCAACATTTCTAATAAAATCATATTCCATAGACGAATATAACGTGACTGCAAACAATTTAATACGTCACTCATATCTCGTAATATGTGGGCTTGTAGCAATGAATGTATTTCCGTTAATCTATTTCGGGTGAGCCTGAAATATTGAAGCGTAAGGTCGCCGCGTGACGTCACACCACTACTATGCCGACCGTTCATGCATAACATATGAATATACGTAGAAATTGAAATATGATCAGTTTTTATATATATTAGTGTTCCCCTTGACGCGTTAATAACGCGTTGTCTTAAGCAATGTATGTCACTTTATATAAACATGAAAATCAAACGTGTAGGGTGTGTAATATTATTTTTTTTAATTTAATATATTTTTTACGCATTATTTTAAAAAAATGTTATCATTCTGCACTCCTTCTCTATATAAACTATAAGTGTGCCATGTTTCATGCTCCTCCGTCCGCGTAATTTTCGTTAAAAGGGATTGCAAAACTTTGTAGTTTTGTTTCACGTATTTATATATAGATTTTATTATGACTATCTGCATATTTGCTTATATCACGATATATAATTATTTTTAACCAACTGCAAAAAAGGAGGTTTTTAATTCGATTCGATTTTTTATGTGTGTTAGTAGATAAGGTTTTACTGGGTTAATCAATTTTGATGATACTTTTTGTATATGATAGCTAGTACTTCCAATGCGGTTCCATTGAAATTCAGTTACGATCTGACGAACTCAAAAAGTACTGGTTGTGAGTTATTAGTAATAATATTATTTTTTACATCGGTTTTCTTTTGTGTTAAAATCTTTAAGAGTGATTATTTCCTAATAATAAATACATACATACATTTATAGCTTCACGTTGTATCCCGCATATAGCGGGGTAGGCAGAGGGAACCTAGTGTTAAGACACTCCGTTCCACACTTTCCGCCGAATTGAGGCATTGCGTGCTGAGTGGATTATAATAGATAACTTCTATATTTTTTAGTTATTAAGCTATACTTGCTTTACTGCAATTTATGATTGCACAATCAATCAAAAATGTAAAAAAAACTACATTACGTAGGAATGTGGTAATAAATATACAAAAGTTTCACATAATGCTCTACATTATCCTGTCATTTCCTTTTTTTGCCAAAACTACTTTCAACTCCAAAAGTTGACAGAACGAAATCGATTAAAGTAATGAGAACACATACATACCAGTAGGTGCATATTATATAATAAAAAAAAATACTATATTCTTTTAGCTTCACGCAGTATCCCGCACATAGCATTGTAGGCAGAGGGAACCTGAGAACCTAGTGTTAAGACACACCGTTCTGTTAAGATCTCCTTTCCTCATTTTCCGACAGATTGCGCGCTGAGCGGCGGAACTCAACGCCGCACTATTCCTCAACTACATATTATACTTAAAAACATATTCCCACATTATTATTTAATGTGAAAGATATATATATTATATCAACAATACTCACTATCACTATAACAATACTCACATCGAATATTGTGAAAATAGGTTAACGACTTGACTGGAGAAAAATAAAATTTTATTCGTCTCTATCTGTTTGTTGCAATATATATTTTACTTTTCTTTTATTTTTAATAAACATGCCACACAAATCTGTAGTATCTTTGTATTACATAAAATTATAATTTGTGTAGGTATTTGGTGAATAAACTGAAAAAATCACACGTTCGTTGGATATTTTCAACTGACTTCAAAATCAGGAGGTTTTCAATTCGACTATACTTTTTTTACGTGAGTTTTGCTTCATTTTGATGACCCTTTTTAATATGATAGTCAGTGCTTCCGATGTTAGTAATTTTAAGTATATTTTTATTTCTTGATCATTGCAAGCAGGGGTTGGCGAGTGAAGCGACCAAGACTAAAGGAGCGCCGTACTAATATATTCTTATTATTTTTCACAAAGAGTACTTAAAAAAAATGCAAATTGTCGTTTTAAAACAATTAAATTTAAAATTTGCATACAAATCTTTTTCCAGCCTTACTGTATTGATAAACGCTACAGGACTTAAGTATGCGGTGTCGATATGAAGAAGAAATAAAAGAAACCAAAACAAACAAACGCTCATAAACGGGCCAGAGAAAAAAGACAATAAATACCTTTTTACTATAGTTGATATATAAAAAAAAATATCAAGAATATAGGAGATAACAGGGAACATTCACTACATCACGTACACGGGGTACTGTTGACATAAGACGTAGTATGTACATACATATACGCGTAGGATATTTTTAGCGTTGGGTCCGTGACGCCCAACGAGGATAGATAGTAGTTTAGTAGGTATAATGGATTTATGTTTGTTGTAGTGTAAGAAATATAATATTATATTAATACGTAAAGTGAACTTTCAATCCCTTGCCGAATGAGGCATTGCGTGCGGCGGAACTCAACGCCGCCTTTAGCTTTGTTACCAAAGCGAGGAAATGAAAATACTAAACATTATTTAATATTTTCATTTCCTGGAGTGGGAATCGAACCTACAACCTGTCGCGTCCACAGTACAGTCGCACGCTTGTGCCTCTACGCCACAACAGGTCTCAAAAGTAATATATTTAAATAATAAAATTATACACTAAAGATTACACACCCTACTATGTTTGACAAGCACTTTTACGTAAAATGACATACACGTATATTTCACGCGTCAACCGCACAAGTAGAAATAAAATTAAAAATATTATCTTTCGATTTTGTAATTATTTAATTAAACGTTATTTTACTTTAAGCTACACAACCTTTCCGTTACTCATTGAAAAGACTAACGTTCAGACACTCCGTTTTCTTTTAACATTTTCGTTTCCCACTTTCCGCCGAAATGAGGCATTTCATGCTGAGTGACGGAACACACCGCGCTTTGCCTTGTTACCAGAGTGAGGAAATGGAAATATTAAATATTATTTAATATTGTCATTTTCTGGAGTGGGAATTGAACTCACAACCTATTGCGTTTACCTTCGCACGCTTTTGCTTTTGCGCCATGACATACCTCTGAAAAAATGTAAATAAGTGTAAAGTTCAAATATAAAACCTTGGAAGTATCCAGACTAAACAACTGTAAAAACATGTTATTGTATATCAATCGTTCTTACGGACTATTAACTTATTTTCACTAGTGTATACGTGCAAAAAATTGTTTACAAGCATCACCACGCCTCCTGGCTTTACGCCAGACGTCGTCATTTGGGCAAAATGCGCACTTTGTTCGTTTTCACTACGTTGGTATGTTATAGAAAATATGCATTCGTGCCTTCGTGGCGCAGTGGGAAAACATCCGACTATAAACGCGAATGGTTATAAGTTCGATTCCTGATGATGATTTGATGATAATTTAAATTATTGTTTTTTCTTTGTTCTAGTAAGACAAAGTGCGGCGTTCAGTTCCGCCACTCAATTTTTTTTTAACTTCACGCTGTATCCCGCATATAGCGGGGTAGGCAGAGGGAACCAGAGAACCTAGTGTTAAGACACTATTCTCTTTCAATATTTCCGTTCCCCACTTTCCGCCAAATTGAGGCATTGCGTGTTGAGTGGCGGAACTCAACGTTGCCCTTTGCCTTGTTACCAAACCCAAGAAATGAAAATACTAAATTTTACATTTCCTGGAATGGGAATCGAACCCACAACCTGTCTCGTTTACAGTGGCACGCTTGTGCCTCTGCGCCACGACAGGCGTTATCAAATGATAATGTTTAGATTCCGAACGGACGGAGTGACTTAACACTAGATTCCTCCCAACTACCCAGCTACGTCTCAAAAAGCGTGAAACTACAAAAAAAAATCTAAGACCTAAGACCAAAACACTTCTAGCCTCCGTTAATTTGCATTTCAATTACAAATTATATTTTTAAATGACATGAATTTTAACAAGGCACACGCTAGTACCATCACATCGTATAGTAGGTGGTGATATGCATAATTTTACAATGTAAAATCACCGTATCACCTTGTTAGCTAGTTAGATTTTATAAAATGTTCATGTTTTACAACATGTATGTTTAATTTTTTTTGCTCTAAACTGTTTTCTGCAATCGAGGTAGTTGGAGAGAACGGAGTGTCTTGGCACTAAGTTTTATTATTCCATTTATATCGTGTGAATTGCATATTCGATTCGATTACTAATGTCATTATTTTTTATTGGTATTATTTCCTACATACATACATAGCTTCACGCTGTATCCCGCATATAGCAGGGTAGGCAGAGGGAACCTAGTGTTAAGACACTCCGTTCCCCACTTTCCGCCGAATTGAGGCATTGCGTGCTGAGTGGCGATACTCAACGCCGCGCTTTGCCTTGTTACCATGATTTATTAAAGAAATTTTATTGACTTACCGATTTCATCGAGCTGTAGTGAGATAGATATATGAGATATATTATTATTTTTGTTATGTTATGTGTACCAGTAATTTATAAGTTAGGAAAATGTTTTCTATTGCTTGTCGTATATGTAACTTATTGTTGCTCTCTTTGCTATGCGACAATCAAAATATATTATTTTATTTTTTTATTTTGCTTCACGTTGTATCCTGGGAACCAGTGAACCTAATGCTAAGAAAATCCTTTCTCTATGCTTTGTTACCAGAGAGAGAAAGTAAAAATACTAAATATTCATAATTATAAATATTTAAAATTTTCATATCCTGGAGTGGGAATAGAACTCACAACCTGTCGCGTTTGCAGTCGCACGCTTGTGCTCGGCGCCATGAAAGCATTTTAGTTATAGGACTAAATATAATATTTTACCAGAATAATTGCTTGGTATGTCTTATTATAACCCGATCTCAATAATTTGTATCGCGGTGTTAAATTCCGTCACACATTATCTCTTGATAGGTAAAAAACCAAGCAAAAGCGCGTGAGACATTTAAGATAGATTAGTCAACTACCTGTCACTTTCATTATTAAGTAATAAGTTGTCACACCTAATGACATTATTTCTTATATGTTGTGTTACAACAGACAATTTCTCAAGCTACGTTATATGTGGAAATGTGAAATTACTTTTAAATGATATAAAACATTTTTAAAAAATATATTTGATAAAATAATTAAGATAGTATATGATAGTAATTGTAGATATTGTAGTAGAAAAAAAAAAAGAAACCGATTTACAATAAAATGCACTAAAAGATTTATTTTTCTTGTTCACTTTATTAATAAAGCAAAACGCGTTGGGTTCCGCTAGTCAGCAGTCAATAGTTCAATCTGTCAGGAAATGCCTCAATTTGGCGGAAAGTCTTAACACTAGGTTCTCAGGTACCCTCTGCCTAAACTGCTATATGCGGGATACAGCGTGAAGCTAAAAAAAAATAAAAGAACGGAGTGTCTTAACACTAGGTTCTCAGATTCCCCTGCTATTTGCGGGATAGTGAGTGAAGCTACTCGACAGATCGTAATTAAATTTAAATAGGACCACATCAGAAGCACGAGCTATTATATAAAAAAATAATCATCAAAATTGGTTCACCCAGTTAAGTCATGCGGTAACATACATTAAAAAAATACAATCGAATTAAGAACCTCTTCCTTTTTTGAAGTTTTTGAGGTTATCGTGGCGCAGTGGGATAGTGTTCGGCTGTAATCGTGATAGGTTGTCGGTTCGATTTCCACTCGGGGCTATAATTTTTTATAAAATTATTATTTAAACTGACAACCATACTGTACATATAGGCACTTATAAACTACGGTATGAGGGTATCAACACTTTATGTTACATTAAAAGCTTTATAGTGTTGATAATAATGGTAGAAAGAGGTAGATTTTAACCCCATGTTATTATGGGACATTATAGTTGAGTATTGCGGTAATCTCTTGACACTCTCGTTTACTGAGCACTTCAGCGAATACTATTGTTTGCGTGATATATAATCCTTATAAAAAGTTTTTATATTTTTAATATATAAATACTTATTTGTGTATTTATTATAATTGTAGTTATAAAATTCTGCATTGGCGTAGTTACATAGATAGATACATTGCCTTATAAGGGTAAATAAGTGACTGAATCAAACATTTCTAAATAAAAAATGTACTTATTACATAAAAAATAGAATTTACAGATGAAATTGAAAGAATTTTTGAAAGAGAATGGAGTGTCTTAACACTGGGTTCTCAGGTTCCCTCTGTCTACCCTGCTATATGCGGGATACAGCGTGAAGTTAAAAAAAAACTGAGAAGTATGCATTTTCGATTTATCAATTTATTCTGGTACGGATTTATACAACAGATACAAGCTGGGTTGGAAATAGTTTATGATTTAATTCTTTTTATGAAATGAATTGTATTAGTATAATTACATATATACATAATTAGCTTCCCGCTGTATCTCGTTCCTCCCTGCTATAGAAGGGTAGGCAGAGGGAATCTAGTTTTAAGACACTCCATTTCCCACTTTCTGCCGAATTGAGGCATTGCGTGCTGAGTGGCGGAGCTCAACTTCAACGAATATTGTATATTTATGTATAAGTATGAATGTATATGTAAGTATAGTATACATATTAAACAATTCATCATGAATATATCTCATAAAATTTTAATATTTTTTTTATTTATTCATACAATGTACTAAAAGGAGACAAATATTAGATGACATTGAGTTTTTTATTGCCACGTTCGTGACAACAAATGTGCTACAATTTAAGACAAGGCATTTTCAATCTTATATAGGAGCAAATAAGCATTAGAGGGTGGGCTTGTAGTTAGTAGTCTAGACGTTTGTAGTAATCATAGACCATATTGCAATATTGTCATTCGGTTCACGTGATGTTAGTCGAATTACGTTGTTAGAAAAATGTGTATTTTAATAGTATTTATTAGAAATTCTTTATTGTTGTAAGAGAACGGAGTGTCTTAACACTAGGTTCTCAGGTTCCCTCTGCCTACCCTGCTATATGTGGGATAAAAAAAATGAAGAAAAAAACATGTTTTTTTTTGTAGTGTCTTTATACTAATAAAGACATTACGCCATAGCATTAGTCAATAGATTTTTTAATGACTAGCTGTTAACATACTCCGTTCTCAGGTTTTCTGGATTATTTTTAAATATGGATTACGTGTCGAGTGGTGGAATTCAACGCCGCGCCCGCTTACAATAGCGAAAATATGAAGTTTAAATATAATCATTATCCTGTGAATTTTAACTTATAAACAAGGTCTTAAATATGAATGTTTTGTGAGGATGGATGTTTGTACTCTTTCACGCAAAAACTACTAAATGAATTTAAATGAAAATTTAAATTATTTATTTATTTATTTTTTAACTTTACGCTGTACCCCGCATATAGCAGGGTAGGCAGGGGGAACCCGAGAACCTAGTGTTAAGACACTCCGCTCTTTTTAAAACAATTCCGTTCCCCACTTTCCGCCAAATTGAGGCATTGCGTGTTGAGTGGCGGAACTCAACGCCGCGCTTTGCCTTTGTTACCAAACCCAGGAAATGAAAATACTAACATTTCCTGAAGTGAGAATCGAACCCACAACCTATCGTGTTTACAGTCGCACGCTTGTGCCTCTGCGCCACGACAGGTGTTTAATATAATTAATCAATAATTGTAAATTTAAATTAATATAATTAATACAGCAGAACAACACACAGGCTGTAATTTATGAAGATTTTGTATAATTTGGCCATAATTTTACGATAAGTATCCATTAACATAATACAATTGAGAACGGAATGTAAACGATAAAAAAAATATATGTATATGGCATTAAAAATATCCTTATCTCCATAGCAACTGTTTTAAATATTCTTTAAATATCACACTTAGCTCTTATAATTCACAATTAACAGCTAATTAGAATATTATATGTTTAATTATAATAAACGTTTGTGTTACTATGTGACTGACAGACAACGTAAAGGCGAAACCATTAGCCGTAGAAGGATAAAATTTGGCATATAGTCTCCTTGGGGAGTGTAGAGGAGTAAGAGGAGAGGATGTTGCGAAATTTTCATGAGAACGGGAAAAAACGGGATTTTAGGTTAGTCCCGAAGTCGCGGGATACAGTTATAAGTCAATAGATAATGTCGTAGAACGAATTGCCAAATTAAGTAATAAATCTAGCTAACAAATGTTTTATTATAAAAAATAGAGTAAATTTGAAAGTGAAAATGTTTATAATTGCGTTATACTACGTTACAAGCGAGTGATTTCATAGTGGCGGAAGTGAGATGTGTCTATTTGATAAATACATGAAAAATGTTATAATATTATATCATTTTAATATAAATGTACTCATGAGGCCAGTCGTGGTTGAGGCACGAGCGTGCGACTGTAAACCCTACAGATAATAGGTTCGATTTCCACTCCCAAATGAAAATATTAAATATTTATAATTAGTAATATTTAGTACTTTCATTTTCTCGCTTTGGTAACGTAAAACGCGGCGTTGAGTTCCGTGACTCAGCATATAATGCCTAATTCGGCGAAAAGTGGGGAACGGAAATCTGAATAGAACGGAGTGTCTTAACACTAGGTTCCCTCTACCTACCCTGCTATATGAGGGATACAGCGTGAAGCTCTGTTTCATACATAGCTTCACGCTGTATCCCGCATTGTATTGTACTCATGTATGTATTAAGACAACCATATGTTTGACATAAACTTTTATATAAAGTGACATACATGTTAGTTGGGCCTCTAGTATAAAAAATATGATGAGCATTTCAAAAACCATACTATTTTCTATTCATGAAAAACATAAAACTTTACCGATGGCAATAAACAATTTATGATATGTAATATTGCTTCAATGTATTTAAAGTCGTGTAACCGCTATCGTGACCGAACTGCATTAAAGAATGGCAATGCTTAGCGCAATTTAATTTCTTTATATATTTTTAAATTTATGACAATATTATAGTGCTTAAAAATTATTGCGAAGCGCAGCGTTGAGTTCCGCCACTCAACAATGCCTCAATTCGGCGGAAAGTGGGGAACGGAATTGTTGGAAGAGAATGGAGTGTCTTAACACTAGGTTCTCTGGTTCCTTCTGCCTACCCTGCTATATGCCTGTGCCTAATGATTCACGATGGTTGTGAGTTCATAGTATAAATGCTAAATTTTGTGAGGACAGATGGATGTTTGTTACTTTGTCACACAAAAACTATTGAATTTAGATGAATTTTATAGTAATATTATCACATTTTATTTTTTGCCTTTAACATAAAGATACTTAGGAATTATTTTATAAAAAAAATAATGTACAACTTGAATTACACTGATTATTTCACGATTTGTATAGATAAAAACACGCGCTTTATAAAAGATCTTGAAGACGCCAACTTGTGTATCATTGGATTCATACTATCCTTTAGAGCGCAAAATATTAAAAATGAAATAGATATTCGCGTTAGTAAACAATATTTAAACTACTGGACCAATTTCAAGAGTTGTTATTTGATATTTAGCAAAGAGATATCTCAAGCATATATATACACATAAAACAAGCAATTTCTACAATTTTTCAAAACCAATGAGCAAGCCTCAATACTAAAAAACAACATACATATAAAAAAACCTAATTTTCCAAGATGAAAGTATAGAGAGAAGCATAACGCGTATAATCACAACAGTGTGAACACAATCAATACTTGACCTAAATGCCATGAGACTACGCCATGGTAATGCTCATTAATAGCTGTGACGTGATCAGTTTTTTTCCCGTCCCTTTATAGATGTTCGCATAATATAAATAACTATGTGTCTTAGCTTATAATGCATTTTTATATTCATTATTTATATATAAATAATGAATGTAATATTATATACATAAGGCAAAGCGCGGCGTTAAGTTCCGTCACTCAGCACGCAATGCCTCAATTCGGCGGAAAGTGAGGAACGGAGTGTCTTAACCACTAGATTCCTTCTGCTTACCCTGCGTGATATGCGAGATACAACGTGAAGCTATGTATGTACAAATATGCATATATACATATAATGCTATGCACATCGTAATTTAGTTTGCGTTAGAACTATAAAATGTAAAATCCCCCTTTTTCCCAGTTTTCAATTGAAAAGAGAATTTCTTGAAATACCTATTTCAAGAAATTCTCTTTTAGTGTTCTCCGGACTATTCTTTCTACGTTCAATAATTTAGGCTGTGGGTCGTCTGTAGTTTATTTACTGAGAAAAGAAAGAGTTGTATATAAGAATAAGAGACACATAGATTTATTTTTATTTATGTTTAAAATAGAGTTGGTATGTGAATATAATCAAAGCTTTTCAGTAATAATTTACGCAATATTTTACTTTTTATTGCTTGCACTCCAAACAGAATAGTAAGGCGATAGATTCAATACGTGGGATGAGTAATAAAATATTAAAAAAAACTTTATTGCGTATCAAAAATCCGAAAAAAATTCATAAAACTAAAAAAAAAACCAGCCCAACAAAAACTAGTAGGATTGACCAACCGGAACCCCTTTTGAACCTTACAGAGCTTGGCAAGATTTAATAGGTTGAAGAATGTGTCATATGTAAAAATATTTTTAGTTAATCGCCCATTAATTAATGTCTTATCAAAGTATTTTTAAATGAATATTAACTTAAACAAAAGTCTGAACTCAAAAGCACCCTTAAATGTTTCATGATTATTTTTCGTTCCAGCACGGATAAGCTGCCGATTCCTAACCAAATGTTTTCCAAGAAGCTTAAGAGCTTTTCAACTTCAAGTGAGAACGGGTGACCTATTTTTTATCACAACGAATATTTTGATATTAATCGTAAAATTTATATAAACAAGAGTAGATATAACACGTGATAAGAATGCTAACGGAGTGTCTTAACACTAAGCTCTCTGGTTCCCTCTGCCTACCCAGCTCTATGCGGGATACAGCGTGCTATAATAAAAAAAGAATGCTAATGACAATTAAACGAAATTTAAAACCGTCGTGGCGCAGTGGCAGCGTTTGATTGCAAATACGATAGGTTGTGGGTTTGGTATAAATGATTATTTATAAATTAATTTCATTTCTCCTCTCTGGTAGTACAAAGCGCGGCGTTTAATTCCGCCACTCAACACATACTGTCTCAAGTTGGGCAGAAAAACATGAAGCTGAGAAAAAAATGCTAATTATGCATGAAAGCATTCAAGCATGGATCACCAACTAAAATGGTTATAATTATAATACTCTTAGAAATTACGAAAAATATTAAGTTAGAATGAAATAATAACTTCTCAATCAATGAAAAATTACAGTTGAAAATCGGTCAGAGTAACGTCAGTGATGTTTCCTGGTTGATAGTCGATGGGAAAAGGGACGAGGGTAATTTCGAGTGTCTATACATACTCTCGCTATAGATTATACAGGCGCCTGTAGTGGCGCAGAGGCACAGGCGTGCGACTGTAAACGCGATAGGTTGTGGGTTTGATTCCCACTCCAGGAAATATAAAAAGTCTAGTATTTCATTTTCTAGGGTTTGGTAACAAGGCAAAGCGCGGCATTGAGTTCCGCCACTCAGCACGCAATGCCTCAATTCGGCGAAAAGTGGGTAACGGAGTGTCTTAACACTATGTTATATGCGAGATACATCGTGAAGCTATAGATTATGGTTTCTAACAATACAATACTCACTTTTCTTCAGGTGTCTCTTCAACTGGCGGCTGTGGAGTATGAGAAGACAAGTCCGGCAGTTCAACTGCCATAGTGTCCATTGCCATTTTTACACTATTATATATGACACACTAAATCCAAAAATGAACACTCATGGAATTTTCACTTAGTTTTGTCACTATTTTTGCTATTTAACAAATATAAATGTTTAAAATCGGAAAGCTATTGTAATATTTTATTATCTTTAACCATGTTATTCCCACTTATTTAGTATGAAAAACATCAAATAAGTTCATTAATAACCATCTTCAAAAAAGAGGTGGATCTTAATTAGATTGTATTTTTTACGTGTGTACCACATAGCTTTTTACTGGATGAACCAATTTTGATGATTCTTTTTTTATGATAGATAGTACTACTGATGTGATGTGATCCCACATATATAGTTAAGTTCTGGCAAATTGTTTTTGAGCTATTCGTTTCAGTTTTATTTAAAGTCGTTTTTTGTAAAAACAGTTTTATTTAAAGTCGTTTCAGTTTTATTTAAAGTCGTTTTTTGTAACAAAATATTTTTATATATATATATATATATATATATATATATATATATATATATATATATATATATATATACTACATATCTATATGTGAGTAAAACGATTGTCACTTCTACCGTCTGTAACATGACCTAAGTAGTCAACCACATAATGAGATAGTGACGATGCATGCATGAATAATGCCTATTACACTGTATTATTTATCATACATTTTATTTTATAAATCAATATATTAAAAATTTGAATATACTTATTAAATAATTTAGTACAAAATCAAATAGCGTTGTGGTTGAGTTGTTGTATCCCACTGAAAGCGATGATTATGAGTTCAAATTCTATTAGGGAAAAAATATATTTAAATTTAAAAGGCTAAAATTAGACTATGACTAGTTTTTTTCTAAATGTCGACTACTACCTACCTTCCTTTACTACCTACTTTTCCAACTTGACCATATAAAAATATATATTTTTTAAATCTTAACGACTTTTTCAGTATGTAATGTTAGAGGACAACAGAATAATTAGTGTCAAGACACTCCGCTTTTCACTTATTTCTTTATTTTTTAAATATTACAATCAAAAAGCATTTAAACCTAATAAACCTTATATACAGCCAAACATATACCAACTGCGCCACATTGGCGACAGTATTTTTATTTAAAATTTAAACTTTTGTATGCACTATGCACTCAAAGTGAATATTAAATGTATTTTCACGCGCAGTTTCGCCGAGCTTGTTATGTCAACACGGTGATTCACACCGGATCTCACTGGGAGACCGGAAGGTTGGCAAGACTACTAGGGATTCTATTTAAAAAGATTAAGTCTATAAATATATTTTATTGTTATTAAAAAAACAGCTTATCGCTTATTTTGTGTATAGCAGGGTAGGTAGTCAGAGAAAACGTAGTGTCGAGACACTCCGTTCTTCTCCTTGAAAAAAGTCTTTAATCTACGCCTGTCGTGGCACAGAGGCACAAGCGTGCGACTGTAAACGCAGCAGGTTGTGGGTTCGATCCCCACTCCAGGAAATGGAATTTTTCATTTACTGGGTTTGGTAACAAGGCAAAGCGGCGTTGAGTTCCGCCACTCAGCACGCAATGCCTCAATTCGGCAGAAAAATGGGGAACGGTGTATCTTAACACTAGGTTTCCTATGCCTACCCTGCTATATGCGGGGTACAGCGTGAAGCTATGTATGTAATGTATAATATAAAGCCTTCTTTCTATATTAAATAAATGACATTGACGATGTTAAATTTGTATAATTTAAGATTTTACTCAACACTTTCATTTAAATTATAATTTTATTTAGTTCCCGGTCCCAATAACAAATAATTTATTTGCGCGAATTCGACTTACAGTTATCGTCGAAGCCCATCTAACGCGGGGTATTACTGTATTCGGTCTGGTCTATTTCGATAAAGTAGTTAAAAAAGCCCTTATATAGTCTAAATTAGTTAAAAACTAATCACTGTTATTTTCGGGTGATACAGTATTTATAATTCAGCCTAAGAAATTATTTTTGTATGTCTTGAATCAATACAAACAGATCGACACCGGATCTCACCGGGTCGGAAAGACATTATTCGATAGCAACTTGTTAGGTTTCTTAAAAAGATTACCTATAGACTGAAAACCATGAGTCTTCTCATGTTTACACTTTAACCTGCTTAACCTTTGTATATGTCGCGGTCATATCGTGGAATTGAAGATTACATGAAATGTGCCGTTTTATGATATGGTCGACAATTTCATGAAATCGTCAGTTCTATGATATGGCCACGACATATACTACTAATAATAATTTAATAACGTATTTTATTAAAGCAATGAAGGGAAACTTTTTTTTAAAATCGTTGTGGTTTGAAATTCATTGTAACGAAAATACGTCACGATAAAGAAACGTCATGCATTTACTTGTATAAGATTTAGAAATGGATGTAATGCAATATTTATCAATAAAATACAAAATAATTTTAAAATTTGGTAAAATATTTCTAAATTAATAAACTTTACAATAATCCATTGCTATAATTACTCAGAAGTATTATATACTCTGTATTTCATCTTATTCTCTCGTATATATATATGAGACTTCACTTCCGCCGCATGTGAATTGCACATACGCATTTTTTATTTTATTTTAAGACATATAAATTCTTGCAAAGTGCATTCCAACAGCTGTCGTCATACAAGTCCTAATAAATGAGTGAACTTAAAAAAATAAGGTTAGTTACCTTTTTTTATTTCTTCCTCGTTAAACAGTAATTAGGAAAAATACAACATTCAATAAACTCGATTTATAGCCTTACTAAAAAGTAATGACAAAAAGGCAAAATCAAAATATATTAGGAACGAAACCGTTAAAAAAAGTTATTATACATGATAATAACTTTTTTTTTATTGTTTTTCTTTCCGCATAAGACAGAGAGTACCTAGTGTTAAAAAACTCCAATCTCTACTTTCTGCCTATTTTCAAAAGCTAATGAAATTTTGTAATTTATTATTAAAATCGATTTAATTCATATAAAGTGCTATCGCGTATCCGAGATGACATTTATGTTATCATCTGACAGCTGGTAGATTTTTGATTGACATGCAGCTTAATTGAAGTGGAAATAATTATCAAAATATTCTTTTACATATACGTATTATAGGTAAGTAACATCTTATTTATCGCGTCTAAATTAACTTTATTACAGGTTCAAATCTCATTTAGGGTAATATAAGAAAATTAAATATATGTTTCAATAAGCACAATAATTCTTAATAAATATGTCGCGTTCTATCACTAGGTTATATGCTTGCACTACTACTACTACTAAATGTAGTATATAAATAAATTAATTTAAAAAAACAAATTAGAAAGAACACGCTAAGAAGATTTATCGTCATCTTGATCATCTTGGCAAGAATATCAGGCTCACGCCAAAAAAACATCGTAGATATTATCAAATCCGGACATATGTACAAATTTTCAAAGCAACTTACACTTTTAAAAGTAGTTCAACATTGTGTTATTCTCCTACATAGATCGATAAATAGATATAAGGAAAGTTATAAATGACAGTCCAGACCGGGCCATATGTTACAAACAGTTTTAGACGAGAGCGTGTCGTGTCAATAACACGTTATACCCAAGTTACCGGCATTGAACTGAATAGCGGTGTGCAAAACATTCGCATTTTTACACTTTATTTATTCTTATTCAATTATTCCTATTAAAATTGGGTTTCTTCCTAAAAATTATGTGGTAATTTATAGTTGTATGAAAAATCTATATACAAATACGTGAAGCAAAAACTTTGGATCCCTTTTTATGAAAATTACGCGGACGGAGGAGCATGAAACTTGGCACACAATAGTTTATATAGAGGAGTGCAGAATGCTAATATATTTTTTAAATAATGCATAAAAAGTATATTAAATTAATAAAATAAATGTTACACACACTACCATGGTTTGACATGCATGTTTATATAAAGTGACATATACGTCACTACGCAATGCGTTATTAACGCATTTACGGGCACACTAGTAGTCATAAATTAAGAAACTAGTCATAAATTTTATATAAAACTGACCTACAGTAATATTTTCGAACATAATTTACTAGAAATGTAAAATTAAAGATTTTTTCGTTTTTATAATATATAAAGAGAGAGATCAAAGGTAATCTAGTGTCAAGACACTCCATTCACCGCTTTCTGCCAAAATAAGAGACAGTACGAACTAAGTGGTGATATGCCTCTTTCTTATCTAATCAAGAAAATAAAAATAAACTAAATATAATCATTCTCCCGGATGGGAATCGAACCTACAATCGCCACGTTAACAGTAAAGCACTCTCCTATTGCGCCTCAATAACAACGATTTTTTTTCCATTTTATGCAAATACTGGCCTTGTGTGCTCATCGAAGATTATCTTCCTTGAACTTTATGGGATTCGAACCGACGACCAAACACTTAAAAAGACACGTCTAAATTGAATCACGACAACTTTACTTCATACACAAATTATAAGGAATGTAGTAATGAATAATTTATGGAAATGATAATACTCAAAACTTGTATGTCAATCAAAAATTTAAATAAAGTGTACACATAGAGATAAATATGCAAAAATCTTGTAACGAGTTTCAATGCCTTCCTCCTTGTAATGACATTTAAATAGTAATTAAAGCTACAGATGCTATAAACGAGATTTGTTCTCACGAGCTAAGTTGTAATGGTGAATCATGGTGTTTTATGTAAAACAATATAAAATATTTTTTATGGCAAAGAATATTTTCTATAAGGCATGACGTGATAGAATGACGAAAATTTCTTAGGAATTTCACAAAAATGTCACGTAAATTACTTTCGAATTAATAGTTTACTAGATACGTATCGTTATGTTATGGCAAAATTAAATATTTTTTATAAATAGTAGTCTGTGTCTAATTCTCATGCATATATAGCATAATATTATTGTAAAGTTTTATCCAGATCGGTTCAGCAGTTTTTGCGTGAAAGAGTTACAAACGACGATCCATCCTCACAATCTTTCGCATTTAATGATTAAAAAAAAGTCAAACGTACAAAAAAAAATAACAATAAAAGTAAAAAAAAAATCTAATTAGATATTAATTAATATAATTATAAAATAAATATGTCAATAGAATAAATTATATAGAAAACGTATGCAACAAGACAATGCAAAGCGTGAAATTGTGATAAAAACCGACCATTTCAGTGACTATTTTTCATGGTTACAGATAACAATTACATTTGAGTGTTAAATGATATGTTACGAATCGTTCCAAAACTTAATGTTTTCCTCTGCATATTTACATATCGCACCTATAGAATTATAGGAACCTACTCAAAAAAATCATGATTTTAATTTCTAGCTACAAAAGGACTTAAGACAACAGTCTTTATCGACTTTCAAATAAGAATATATATTAAAATATACATACATACATAGCTTTTCGCTGTATCCCGCATATAGCAGTGTAGGCAGAGGGAACCTAGTGTTAAGACACTCCGTTCCCCACTTATATTAAAATATAATAAAAAAAATGCATGCATGCATGAAGAGGCTAATGACTGTGGACGAGGCAAAAGAGGTATGCAGGGACCGTAGCGTTTGGCGCTTCGTTCTCTCTGACTACCCCGCTAGGGATAAAGCGGGAAGTTAGGTAGGTAGGTATAAAAAGAAATATATCTTTTCGAAAAAGTTAATTTATAAATCTATTTGACGTTTTCCAAGACATATTTTTTTTTTAATAGATCACTATAATTCTAAAGGTGCGAATACATACGTATTTTAATTAAAACAGGACAAAATTCTATACTTACTTTGAAATTTTACTCAAAAAAAAAAATGATTTACAATAGCTTTCCGAATAATTTCTTATTGGTAGACAAAGTACAACGTAAAAAGAAGCCACAAGACACTTGATACACTAGCACTAGGCGTATATATTATTATTTGTGTTTATAGACAATCAATATTGAGCGAGCGTACGTCCTCTACGACGGTCACGAGTCGACTGAAAGGGCGCAGTGAAATGTGCGCCGCGACGACGGTGGGGTAAAATTTTTCCAGTTATTTTGTAAACGTTCTTAGATTGTATAGAAAATGGGTGATAAAGGAACAAAAGGTCGAACACACGATTATCGTTTCGGCTTGGCGTAAGAGGAATTGCTTACGAAATTTCTTCCGGAAGAAATAACAAAAATATATTAGCAAAATCGCAGAAAATCAATATTTTTTTTTTATAGCTTTACGCTGTATCCCGCACATGGAGAGTCGGCAGAGGGAACCCGAGAACCTAGTGTTAAGACACTCCTTTCTCTTTTAATATAATAAATTTAATAATAAAATAAATTAAATAAATATATACTAATATAAGATACAATGTCTATATTTGATATTTCGAAGCGATTAGTAAAGAGGTTCCGCCCGCCCACGCTAGGGCGGAATCCAAAGATCGATTCGTCAACTAGTCGCACAACTTGCCGACATAAAGTATAAACACTGTATAGCATTTTGACGTCACCGATAATTATATTTGCGTCTGGAGAATTCGCATTTGTGACCTTCAACTTGCGAGAGTACATCTACTTAAAATCGTTAAAGCAGGGGTGAGCAAGCAGCGGCCCGCTAAGTGTTTCTTCATATTACTGATACAGATATTCTACCGTTAATATATTTAGGTAGTTAAGTAGAGACAGGAGTGCCGACAGTGGAGATGAATGTTAATGCGCATTTTAAAGGGGCCCCTTAAACCTACATTTGTGTCGTAAGTCCTAGGCGCTCTCCAAATTCCTCTCTCTGCAATGTTATCGGCGCGGTACCCGCACGGTGAATCCATGAATTGCTAAGGAGTTTCTTCTCAAATTCCTAATATATTAACGGGGTAATATATTCAATACTTTTTTCAGATTTCAAGTTTTTGTAATGTTGTGTTTTCAGTACCAATACAATAAAAAAAGAATTAAAATATATGGACCCCGCAAGAAAAAAAAAAAAATTTAGACTTGCCGCTTGCCTAAAAAATGTTGCTCACCCCTGTTAAGAGCATAAGTAACTCACAAAAACTAAAGCAGAATTTTTATGTAAATGCAAGTTTTTGTGATGGCGCCTTTTTGTTATCAACGAATTGTGTTATAAAATATAAATACAAGATTAAGTGTTAATGTATACGAGTATATAATAAAATAATGACTTTGGCATTGCTGCTCTAACAAACGTGAAAATAACGTAATAAAAGTTAAAACTAAATTGTAAAGTACTCTCTCACTATCTAACTACAAACAAGCGACGTTTTGATTTAATACTATTTATAAATAGCTAAATATTTTTATCAGGAACGCCTAAAATCTTAAAAGCGACAGTTTGTGGGGATAGGTGGATGTCTGTAACCCTTCTTACAATAACTTTACAATGATACATCAGTGTAAACTTAATGCATCTAGAATTTACAATTTTTTTTATTATGAGTATTGATAAACCAACAAGCCACGCGGGAGAAGCCATGAGCAGACTGTTTTTGAATTCATACGTCTTAATTTCGCCTGTCGTGGCGCAGAGGCACAAGCGTGTGATTGTAAACGCGACATGTTGTGGGTTCAATTCCCACTCCAGGAAATGGAATTTTTCATTTCCTGGGTTTGGATTTAAGGCAAAGCGCGGCGTTGAGTTCCGACACTGCGCGCGCAATGCCTCAATGCGACGGAAAGTGGGGAACGGAGTGTCTTAACATTATGTTCCCTCTGCCTACCCTGCTGTATGCGGGATTCAGCATGAAGCTATGTGTGTATGTATGTATTGATATATTATCGCAGTTTTGATTTTCCTAATAATTTTGTTTTTAGTTTCGAAGACCCCCTGTTCTCCACTTTCCTCTAAAATTCAAGACATTGCATTGTGAAGTCGCTTCAAAAGGAAAAAAAATTAATATATTTTTGGACAAGTGTATTATATCAGAGGTGTAACAATAAAGGTAGAAAAGTCTACCTAATGCAATTTACAAAAAACGGATAACAATGCCAGGTTACTATAATTTTTTGAATGGTGTATTTCGTTTATCGAATATATTTCGTTAAGTATAATTCCTATATAGTTTATTTTAATCTTAAGCTATGTGGGTTAACTTGGAATTTTAATAAATGTGTTAGACTGCGTAAAGCTTATTTGATACGAAAGCAACGTCTGTTCAATCTCCTTTGAAACTACTTGTTGTAAATGTAGGTGGTGTATAACAAATGCACATATATCAATTGTTTTTATACTTTTTTAAAGTTTTTAATAAATACTTAATTAACTTAAACTTTAAAAACAATAATAGAATAGTGGAAAGGTAATGTTATCGTGGTAAAGCTTTGTGTTCGCATCCAAAGCCAAGAAGTGCAAATAATTTCAACATAAGTAATTTTTCTGAGTGGGAATCAAACCTAGAACTATCGGTTGTTCAGTAATATTATATGACCTTAGGTGACAAGATCCGGCTTCTATATATAATGTCTTTTGCAAATAAAAATATAAAGCCAAGTCAAGTCAAATGACCCGTTAAAATAAAAAATAAAAATATGTGGTCAAGTGTTATTTAAAATAACAAATTGTTAACCTCTGCCATGCGATATTTATTATAGATTTACCTTTTAAGTACGATTTTATAACTTTAAGCTTAATTTTTTTTTTAGCTTCACAATGTATCCCGCACATAGCAAGGTATACAGAAGGAACCTAAAAACCTAGTGTTAAAACACTCCATTCTCTTTTAACATTTGACCTTCTAATGCCTCAATTCGGCGGAAAGTGCGGAACGGAATTGTTGAAAAAGAATGGAGTGTCTAACACTAGGTTCTCTGGTTTCCTCTACCTGGGTAGGTAGAGGTCGCTTCACGCCGTATCCCGCATATAGCAGGGTTGCTATATGCGTTGCTATATGCATTTCCTCCAAAAATATATGAACTCAGAACCATGGCGCAAAAAAAAAGACGTCAAGTATTCGCAAAGTGACCAACGACAACATTTCGTTGTTTTTCCATCTTTTTTAATCTTATCTCAAATTGTAAAGGTCATCGTTGGAAGAGGCAAGATTGATTAGAGTGCAAACGTTGATTTTGTGATGCCCATAAAATAGTTCGCTTATCTGATAACACTATAAATAGAAACTGTAAAATACATAAATTTAAATTATTTACTATTACCCAGGGTCAATTAAAGAGAACCGAGTGACCACTTCCTGTCCAAAATTAAAACATTGCGTGATAAGTGGCAGAACTCAACACCGCGCTTTGCCTTACCAGAGCGAAGAAATGGTAATAATTTAATATATTTAAATTATATTTCCCTCGAATGGGAATCGAACCCACAAACAATCGTGTTTATAGTCAGACCTTGTCCCATTAAGCAGTGATGGCCTTAAATTATTTTACGTTATAGTTTTATTGCATACATAAAATATAAATAAAAATCATATAAGAATGTTGATACTATGATATTTGAGTGTATGACATTTTAGATTGTATGTCTGAGCTATGTAATTTTAATAAATATGTATTTTTAATAAATAAGCGCCTGTCGTGGCGCAGAGACACAAGCGTGCAACTGTAAACGCAACAGGTTGTGGGTTCGATTCCCACTCCAGGAAATGAAGTTTTTCATTTCCTGGGTTTGGTAACAAGGCAAAGCGCGGCGTTGAGTTCCGCCACTCAGCACGCAATGCCTCAATTCAGCGGAATGTGGGGAACGGAATTGTTGTAAAAGAACGGAGTGTCTTAACACTAGGTTCTCAGGTTTGCTCTGCCTACCCTGCTATATGCGGGATACAGCGCAAAGTTAAAAAAAAATGTATTTTTAATAATCTCGAAGTTTTTATAGTGAAGATTTGCATTTTTTACCAATTTCCAAAAAACGAGAAGGTTAGTCGAATTGCGACTGTATTTTTTATCTATGTTGCCGCATATTTTTTTATAGTTTGAAGCAATTTTGATGATCGTTTTTTATATGTTCAATAGAGCTTCTAATCTGGTGTCGTTTAAATTTAGATGGGATCTGAGTACTTGCCAGTTTTTGAGTTATTCGTAATAATTTTACTCTCTAGTGCAATATATTTGATGTCAGTTTTTTTTTTTTAAATCTAACGTATCGCAAATATTAAATATTTATATTAAAGATCAAAAAAGAAAGAATAAAAGTAGTAATAATTTTATCAAAATGTCGCCTTAAAAGGTCAACGGGTCAGCTTAGGTGGGTATATATAAAATATCAGCATAATTACAAAGACTAGTAATTATATAAATTAATAAATTAATTTCTACATAAATTATAAAGTTTCTTTTTACAATATTGTTTTTGTTCTTTTTTTGATCTTGGTATAACTACGTAGTATCTAACAATTACTAAGTAGAACGCAATGATACTACCATTTGAAGCGAGTAAAAGTTTACATTTTTTGTCGCATATCAGTGTAGTCAGAGACAATCCATTGACAAGACCCTCCATTTCCACTTTTCTCTAACTCGAGCGGTGAAATAAAAATTTAATTTAATGTTTAAAATCATTCCCCAAATGGGAACCAAACCCACAACTCACTGTTTACAGTCAGACACTGTACCATGCGCCACGACGGCGATGAGATTAAATAACATACATACATACATAGCTTCACGCTGTATCCGCATATAGCAGGGTAAGCAGAGGGAACCTAGTGTTAAGACACTCCGTTCCCCACTTTCCGTCGAATTAAGGCATTGCATGCTGAGTGGCGGAACTCAACGCCGCGCTTTGCCTCGTTACCAAACCCAGGAAATTAAAAAGTCCATTTCCTGGAGTGAGAATCGAACCCCCAACCTGTCGCGCTTACAGTCGCACGCTTGTGCCTCTGCGCCACGACAGACATTAAATAACGTTAGAGAACTATTACTAAGTAAACGAGTCCTAGCCTTAGCATTTAACGAAGTAGGACGCGGAAACACTTTACCGGCCTTCGTTACGCTGAAAGTAGTAGAAAAACTGTCACGATGCGTCATCTTTGAAGATTTAATAGTTACTTTAATTATAGAGCTCGTAATGTTTTCAAATAATTATAAATGAGTCAAATATATGTAAATAGTATTGCACAATATATATATAATTATATATATTATTGGATATGATTCAGATAAATACATGAATAAGTGAAGGTAATGAAAATAATGCAAGCTGATGAAGTTGATAATCGGGGCTTCGCTCGTGTTCCGTGTTGTTAAAAACAAAAATATATTATTCCAATGAATAAGCTGTAATGTGTTGTTCGGAATATATTTTTTAAAAAATTAAATACCGCTTTAAGTACCTACAGATATATTTAAGCATTCCTATTATTAGACTTGTTGACAAGAAAAATATGCATTGCGTTAACCGTAAGGCATATCTCACTTTATACAAAAGTGTACGATGACGCCTGTCGTGGCACAGAGGCACAAGCGTGCGACTGTAAACGCGACAGGTTGTGGGTTCGATTCCCACTCCAGGAAATGTAAAATTTAGTATCTTCATTTCTTGGGTTTGGTAACAAGGCAAAGCGCGGCGTTGAGATCCGCCACTTAACACGCAATGCCTCAATTTGGCGGAAAGTGGGGAACGGAAATGTTGAAAGAGAATGGAGTGTCTTAACACTAGGTTCTTAGGTTCCCTCTGCCTACCCCGCTATATGCGGGATACAGCGTGAAGTTAAATAATAAATACAAAAGTGTATGTAAAACACATAATAGTGTGTGTTTTATTTACTTTAATATGCAATATATTTCTAACACATTATTATAAAAAAAAAATAGCTTTCTTCCTTTTCATATAAACTTTAACTGTGCCAAATGTCATACTCCATCTAAATGGTACAATTTTTTCCTCAAAAGCAGTTACGCGTTATCCCGTACAACAGAATTACGATTTTAGATTAGAGAGTGAACTCAGTGTCAAGACACTCCGTTTCCCACTTTCCTTCACGTACTAACATTATGATGATGCATACACAAAATATCTCATCAGTAGTTACCTTTGTTCTACCAAATGTTAATATTGACTTTTTAGATAGGTGATAAGAGATGTCGTCACATTGCGGAACATTCACGTGTTATGCTTGTTTAGGTGATATCTCGTGATGAAGATTATTTTTAGTTTGTTATAGCTTTAGACGAAAAACATATATGTATATTAAAAGTAATCTGAGACAGCGTCAACTGTAGGCGCGTTGTGGGTTTGATTTCCACTCAAGGGTATTTTTATTCTTTTTGCTTCACGCTGTATCCCGCACATAACAGGGTAGGCAGAGGGAACCAGAGAATCCAATGTTAAGACACTCCGTTTTCTTTAAAAATTTTCCGTACCTCACTTTCCGTCAAATTGAGGCAATTTGTGCTGAGTGGCGGAACTCAACGCGCGTTGCCTCGCTCTGGTAGCGAGGAAATGAAAATACTAAATATTATCTAATATTTTCATTTCCTGAAATGGGTTTCGAACCCACAACCTGTCGCGTTTAATGTCGCACGCCACAACAGGGGGTATTACTATATTTATTTTATTTCTCTTCTCTAGTAAGATTAAGCGCGACGTAGAATTTCGTCATTCAACACAGAATATGTCGAATTTGGGCGAAAAGCGGAGAACGGAGTGTCTTGACACTAGTACTATTAATATTTATAAAAATATATACTTATCAACCTATTCACATTTTATTCCTATAATAATCCACCTCAAAAGAGGCTCCATTACTCTGATCAGTATTGAATATGTTACTTTATCAATTAAAATAATATTATAATACGTTATACAAATATGTACTTAGTATACACGTGCCAAAGAACATGCTGTAAAAATATGTCTGTAGGCGTGAATAGATTAATAAGTCGATTTGCATATAGAATTTAAAAAAAATATAAAAATGTCAAGAAAATCAAATACATACTTAAAACATAGCTTAAATAACATAAAAACTGAATTTACAGATATAATTTAAAATTCGAAATATTCCTAACAAAAATATTATAAAAGAACGGAGTGTCTAAACACTAGATTCTCAGGTTCCTTCTGCCCACCCTGCTATGTGCGGAATACAGCGTGAAGTTAAAAAAAATCCTAACCCACTCAAAATATATGTATTACGTTTTATGAACTTTTTTCAATTAGCGCCTGGTAAGGATTCATATTAACATAAGAAAATGTGTGAAATAATGATAATTTTAAATGAAATAGCGACCCGTAAATAATTTATAAATGAGCTACTTCGCACGAGTGCTATAAAACATCTTTGTAAATAAAGGATTATTTAAAACAAAGTGTAGACATCATACAATTTATACAATATATGACTTTTGTATAAAAATCATCATAAGATGATTTTATGGAAAATATAAATTTTCCATCAACCCTATACATAGCTTCACGCTGTATGCAGGCAGGCAGGCAGGCAGAGGGGACCTAGTGTTAAGACACTCCGTTTCTCACTTTCCGCCGAAGTGAGGCATTGCGTGCTGAATGGCGGAACTCAACGCCGCGCTTTGCCTTGTTACCAAACTCAGGAAATGGAAAATCCTATATATTAACTCATTGGTAATTTATAACTTACTTAGGTACTTCATCTCTTCATTTTCAAACGTCGCATAAAAATCTGGCAATAGTTTAGGAAATTGCTCAAATAAACGCAAAAACTGAATTAAACTATCTAAAGTTATTAGTTCCTTGTGGAGTATAGGGGAGCGCTAAGAGAGGATTTTCCAAATTTCCTACGGGAAAAAATGGGATTTAAGATTTTATAGTCCACGTAAATGAAATTGGATACAGCTGGTTTTTTTATAGCTTCACGAGAACCTAGTGTTAAGACACTCCGTTCTCTATTAATATTTTGGTTCCCCACTTTCCGCTAAATTGATTGCTGTCTGGCGGAACTCAACGCCGCGCTTTACCTTGTTAGTAGAGCGAGGAAATGAAAATACTAAATAAATAAAGTAACTTAAATCATAATAATAGTTGTATTATCTTAATTGGGTAAAGAGTATATATATATATATACTTGTTTTTTTTTTTATAAATATATATATATATATATATATATATATATATATATATTAAAAGAAATACCAAGGATATGGCAACACCAAGGACAAAGTTGATAATGCAAAATGTAACTCATGTCAAAGCTGTTGGAGGCCACACAAAATCACACTCAAAGTTTTAGACTACACCATGTTAACGATAGTTAAATTATTTTCGGTGGTCATTTTGCTTCCATTTCTATTTATATATTGTAGAACTACTACTCAGTGCTTTTAATGAGTTTTATGGGTAATGTTTTTTTTTTTTAACTTCACGCTGTAACCCGCATATAGCAGGGTAGGCAGAGGGAACCAGAGAACCTAGTGTTAAGACACTCCATTCCCTTTCAACAATTCCGTTCCCCACTTTCCACCGAATTGAGGCATTACCAAACTCAAGAAATGAAAATACTAAATTTTACATTTCCTGGAGTGGGAATCGAACCCACATCTTGCCGCGTTTACAGTCGCACGCTTGTGCCTCTGCGCCACGACAGGCGTAATAGGTAATGTTAATCACTTATTACTAATTTTTATATATTAAACGTAGCAATATTTAGTAACATATTGAAAAACCAGCCTTTTAAAAAAAAATGTCGAAGTGTCTTATTGAGTAGGAACTCATATTATAAATGCGAATTTTAGAAGAAGATTGTCTAGATAAATGAATGTTTGTTACTCTTTTACGCAAAAACATCTGAACAGATCTATAATAACACTTTACAGTAATATAGCTTATACATCAGAATGACACAAAGGGTATGCTATTTATAAAGATTTTGGGTAATTTGTCTATAAAATAATGATTACTTGATAAGTAAATATGCAGGCATTTTTTCAGCTTCACGCTGTATTCAGAGGTAGACAGAGAGACTTACGAGTATGTAGGCAGAGAAAATCTGAGAACCTAGTATTAAAACACTCCGTTCCCCAGGTAATTTATTTAGCTAGATAAGTTGAAATTTGATTGTGTATCGAAACATGCCTGTCGTGGCGCAGAGACAGAAGCGTGCGATTGTAAACGCGATAGGTTGTGGGTTCGATTTCCACACCAGGAAATGGAATTTTTCATTTCCTGGGTTTGGTAATAAGGCAAAGCGAGGCGTTGAGTTCCGTCACCCAGCACGCAATGCCTCATTTCGGCGGAAAGTGGAGAAGGGAGTGTCTTAACACTAGGTTCCCTCTGCCTACTCTGATATATGCGGATAACACCGTGAAGCTATGTATGTATGTATCGATTCATGTCGGAAGTCTGCCTGTAACGTCCTCATAATTCGGAAAAATAATAAAATAACTAAAAAATAAATGTAAACAAGCATCGTTCATGTAAATATGATTCATTTTTTCTTATAAAGTAGCAGCAAGAGGTGTTGTGAAAACTAGACAGGATAGAATTAATAGCTTGTAATCGTCCTATTAAAAAACTGATTAAAATCTCAGGTAGTTTGCAAGAGTTAAACGAGCGTTAGCAATACTATCGTATAATTTACACTAAAGGCTAATGTGGAAGACCATTACTTTTAAATTTATGAATAACTAGCTGTTTCCCGCAGCTTCGTTTAAAATTTGCAAGGTTTTTATATTTTCGATTATATTAGGTAAAATCTTCTTTTCGTAGGAATTTTGGGAAATCCTGTCCTAATAATTTCCTACATACTTAAAGGAGCTTCCATGCTAAAATTCAAATTTGTCTATTTCCTTATTTATGGTTCATCATTGAGGAACTAATAGTTGCTGTTATGTACTTAAGATTTAGTTCATTCAAACTTTTGTTTAAATAAAATAATAATAATTCATACTAATGCTAGTTCGATTTCTGTACGCGAAAAATGTTAACAAACAAACCGCACAGTAATAAATCTAGAGAAAAACATGGGCAACTATGAATTTTTTTTTTTTTGTAAATATCAAAAAATAAATAGTAATTAAAAGAAAATGTTTTACGGCTAACTGTATAATACAAAAAATTAACCGGCGTAGCTGTGAAAAATATTTCAGAAGAAACTCCTTAGCAATTCATGGATTCACCGTGCGGGTGCCCATCGCGTTGCAGAAAGAGAAGTTTAGAGAGTGCCTGGGACTTACGACCCAGCATGAAGGTTTAAGCCCTTTAAAATACGCTTTTACATTAACCTCCACTGTCCGCGCTCCTCTCTCTACCTAATCAAATTTGAAAAATATGCCATATATAACAAAAAGATTTCGTAAATCTAAAAATCTAAACATAGAATACAATAAAAAAATGGCAAGCTATTTCAATTTTCAAATAAAAAACAACACGAAAAGCTCTAGCATTTTGACAGTATAAATTGTTACCTCAACGCTACAAAGGCCAATGGAACACGCGAGATCGTAATAAAGCAAGTAGAAAGAGCAACCTTACGTGATACTATCAGACATAGTAGGATAGGTATTTTTAATGCAGGACATTAATTTGTGGTCACTCGAATAAAATATGGGATTACGAATAGCTGTATGTATGTATATAAGTTGTAGAGACAGGTAGAGTGTATAAAAAGAATCGCCAGTTGAAATTCGCTTCTAATATATATTTTTTTCTCAGTTCCACGTTTTATAACATACGTTACAATGTAAAGTACCATATATTGAATTCGAGACATAACATGTGTAAGAAATGGGAATCGAACACACAACCGTAACATTTACAGTCGAACAGTATCTAAATACGCAACGATGGGCTCTTCTTTATAATAATGTTTTATTATCAATATTAACTTTATTGCCGTCTTCTTACCGTATATAAATGCGAAAGTACAATAAAGTATGTTTTAATAAAAATTATTGATATTTTATGACAAAAACCATCGTTATTATTAATAGAATTTTTTTAATGGATAACGGATGGCAAACGAGCAGAAGGACCAGCTGATGGTAAGTGGTTACCTTCGCCCATGAACATCAGACTCAATCACATCAAACATCATCTACAACACCAGAGATGTTGTAGATGCACTGCCGACCTAGAAGATACAGTTGGAAGGCGGGGACAATGTCCGCTATCAAAACCACCACATTTTGGGGAAAGGATGGGTGGGAAAGGGGAAAACATGGCTTACATGCCATTGAAGCGGAACACATTATTAGATATTTGGCGGTTCATCTTTGACATGATAGTGGTTGTGAGCCAGTCCGAGGACGAACCTCCTACCTCCTAGCTACTGGGATACCCGCCTCTTACGGGACGCTACCCAGCGGCGGATGGGAATTGTATTCTAACCCCGTCCCTTCACAGAACAAAAAAACATTAAACGCGATAGCCTAAAATACATATATAGAAACGAACGTGATTTCAACCCATTCAACAGTGAATTCATTCATGTAGTAAACACTAGTGAAGGTTTCGTGAAAAACTCAAGGTGCTCTATTAAATAGCTCGCAACAGACAGACACTGTTTTATTTATATAAGTGTTTTACATTCCATTACTTTGAATGTTGTATGAAAGATAAAAACCGATTGCTTTTAAGATGGATTCAGAATTAAATGTCGGAGTATCAATTTAGTGTACAGAGTAAGGAAGTAAGTTTTGTTTAAAAGTGAATGATAAACATAATTATTAGATAAATATTTTTTAGCTTCACGCTTTTTTTCGCATACTAATGAACTCGGAGAGAGAATTTAGTGTCAAGACACTCTGTTCTCAAGACATTGTACTCAACGTCGCATTTTGTCTTATTAGAGAGGAGAAATGTAAATAATTTAAATATAGTCATTACCCCGAGTGGGAATCGAAACCACAAACATCGCGTTTACAGACGCCATCTCCAATATATCTGATATATTTCTTATTGATTAAAGTTTCTTCAGTAGTATGAAAGTGGGCCTCACTTGTTGTAGCGGCACAAGTGAGCGACTAGTAAGTGCGACAGGTTGTGGGTTCGATTCCCACTCCAGACTGAAAATATTAAATATTAATAAGAATTAATATTTAGTATTTTAATTTCCTCGTTCTGGTAACAAGCCAAAGTGCGGCGTTAAGTTTTGCCATTCAGTACACAATTACTTAATTCAGGGGAGAGCGGGGAACGGAAGTCTTATAGAGTTAGGTTTTCAGGTTCCCTCTGTCTACCCTGCTATGTGCGGGATACTATGTGAAGTTAAAAAAAAAATAAAAGTACTGCTAGTTTCGTTCAGTAGAATCCTGAACTATCCAGTCGCGCCAAACGCCTGACGTGGCGCAGAGGCACAAGCGTGCGACTGTAAACGCGACAGGCTGTGGGTTCGATTCCCACTCCAGGAAATGTAAAATTTAGTACTTTCATTTCTTGGGTTTGGTAACAAGGCAAAGCGCGGCATTGAGTTCCGCGACTCAACACGCAATTCCTCTATTCGGCGGAAAGTGGGGAACGGAGTGTCGTAACACTAGGTTCCCTCTGCCTACCCTGCTATATGCGGGATATAGCGTAAAGCTATGTATGTATGTATGCAAAATTACAACAATGCTTCTATAACATTTAATAATCTATAGACAAATACAAGAGTATGAAAATATGTTTATAGTACTATTATAGTATGATTAATATTTTTGCGCAGTTATTAATTTTTGTTTTACCAGTTTTATTAGAGACTTACTCATTGCTTACATATCTTATGTATTTATGAATAATATCTGTATAATTAAATTTATAATGTGCAAATATTCTAGATAAGAGAAAATGGGAGTGACAATACGGTAGTCGGTATTTTTGACACTATTCCACGCCACGTAATAGAGTATTTAGTTATATATTTTGTTTCTTTTTTTTTATCTTCACGCTGTAACCCGCATATAGCAGGATAGGCAGAGGGAACCAGAGAACCTAGTGTAAAGACATTCCATTCTCTTTCAACAATTCCGTTCCCCACTTTTGTGTGTTGAGTGGCGGAACTCAACACCGCGTTTTGCCTTGTTACCAAACCCAGGAAATGAAAATACTTACATTTCCTGGAGTGGGAATCGAACCCACAACCCGTATTTACACCCAGTTAAACGGGAAAAATTCTAAAGAATTTTAAAATAAAGTCTCTTATAAATTTAAACTACGTTACATACTAATTCACTTTAAAACCTATAAATAAAACTAAGCTTTTGAAGTCAGTTCTTACTGACTTCACTATCTAAATCTGACTCCCTACAAAAGTATATTATTAGATGCAAAAATCAAACATAACAAAATTTATTATACTAAAGCTAGCCAACATTGAAGAGCTAATGTAAACAGGAAATATCGGAAGCGTTTACGTGTGCCTACATCCTCGTTAGTACTGTTTAAATATGAATCAAAGAGCCTTGCACTATATTCGGTGAGATCGCGAGAATTACGATAATGACTTTCCTTTATAATTAATTTCAAAATTCTTGTAAAATTATCAAAATTCGATTTATAAGTTAAATACAGATATAGATATTTTCATTTTCCTCGTTTATATATAATGAGGTTGTTTAATAGTGAACACGGTGGTTATGAGTTTGATTCCCCTGATCTGGTAAAACAAATATCTATATATTTGAGAAAATATAGACTAGAATTCAAAATATAGACTTTTGAGTTAAATTTTGAATTCAATGTCCTGAATACCTGTAGAAAGCGGCGGACGGAGTGTCTTGTTGAGTTGAGTGTCTAACCGGCTATGGGGATAAATTCGTTATTTATTTACAACAAAAATTTACAAATACCCCTACTAATATTACAAATGGGAATTTATTTTATTTATTACGATTTCACTCCAAAACTACTCAACCGATTATCATAAAACTTTATGAGCATATTCTTAGAGGTATTAAAAAGGACATGAGAGAGATACTTTTAAAAAAAAAATAGCAGACACGATTGTTAGTCAAAAAAAATTATAATCGAGCTATTTAAAGCTTTCAAAATAAGGCATATACGCACTATACTCTATAGTATGTAGTATGGATTGCCATCGACCACGAGCGAAGCCGCGGGAAACAACTAGTAACGTAAATATGTACTATAGAAAGAAGGTTAAATTTAATTTATATCGAGGTTAAAACGCAGTTCAGTTATAAGTTGTTTATTTTCTTTCGATCTATTTTCGTTGCCACTTTATATTTAGTTGGTAAGTATTTAGTGCAAAGTGAATGACGCCCACTACAGCTCTTGGTATTTTTCCCAGAAGTATCGCTTTTGAATCTATAGTAATTAATGGAATTATTTAGAAAATGTTAGCTTCTTTACGCACGTCTTTTTCCGCATTGCAGGGTTATTCGGAGAGAACTTAATTTTAAGACATTCTGGCGTGTTGAGTGGCGGAACTCAACGCCGCACTTTCTCCGAGTAGGATTCGAACCCACAATTATGGCGTTTATATTGAGATGTTGTCTCATAATGCCACAACAACTTTTTAGCGTAATATACATTCATTGCCGCTGTCATTCACTTATACGTAAAATATATGGACTACATCTGATTGATTCTGAAACGCAAATCTATTAGGAACTGAATTTTAAAATATTATGATTAATAAAATAATTAATAAATACACTATTATAACTAAAGACAGCTTATCGCAATTCATTAATATAAATTAAAGACAAATTACTAAATTATTCAAATTCAAGTAATTAACAAGCCTTTAATCTGCGTAGAAAGAAATAAAGGATCTATTTATAAATTGATTTTAATTCCTAATTAAATTTTCCAAATAACTCCACATATCAGATACAAAACAAGTAATCTAGTACATCAATATTTACTAGAAACGATCAAGACCGCATGTAACATATCCATCAACGCTTTTAAATATTAATTATCATAAAACAATGTTCAACTGTACCATAGTTCAGAAATCAGTCAGTGTTTATGTGTTTTTGAATTAAAACCGTGTGCAAAATGCTGATGACCGATTTGACCCGAGTTCGTAGAAATGTTTGGACAGTTGGTGGTGTTTCCAAGACAGTACTGCTATAGCTAGATATTGCTTTGTTATGGGCAAATTAAATATTTTATTGCTACCGACTTTTAATCGATTTAATCGATATTTTATGTGTGTTACCAATAATGGTAAACTAATATTCATTATTCTTTTTTATCCTATGAAAGTGCTACTGAAGTGGTGCTATTTAAATTTACTTATTTGAAGAGAGGTTTCTTTCTTGTTAAATTTTTAATTATATAAATATATTTTATCGCTAGTGGATTTCATATGGATATGAAACTTCGATTAACTCATTTCGAGAACCGAGTAGCACTACGTTCTCTGCCTGATCTCTAAATATGATCCTATGACCCTGAACTCTATATACAGACGTTAGTATTATTTATATATGAGATCTAGAAATGATAATTAAAAGAAATCAAGCATATAAGACATTTTCAAGCAAAAAGTATGTAAATAACTTAAAAACAGAAATTACGAATAAAAGTTACAACTTAAAAATGAGTGCCCTGAAAAGTGCTTGAATAAGTCGATGTTCTTTTGGTTAAAATGCTTTTTCCTGAATGTTATAATAAAACAATCCTAATGCACATTAATGAAAATTAACGACGACTTTGCCTTACCAGAGCGAGGAAAATGAGAACAATTTAAAAATAATCATTCGCTCGAGTGGGAATCGAACTCACAACTACCCATGTTTACAATAAGACACTGTCCCACTGCGCCACGACTGGCATGTGGATATATACATAAACTAAGCTTCACGCTTTATCCCGTATATAGCAGGGTAGGCAGAGGGAACCTGAGAATCTAGTGTTAAGACACTCCGTTCCCCAATTTCCGCCGAATTGAGGCATTGCGTGTTGAGTGGCGGAACTCAACGCCGCGCTTTGTCTTGTAAATGGGTTTGAAAATAAAAATACTATTAAATTTCTTGGAGTGGGAATCGAACGCACAACCTATCGTGTTTAGTCACATGTGGTGCCTCTGAGCCACGATAGGCGTTGTACTCGTATGTACTATATACCTATTAGTAGTTTCGAAAATCCAAATATTTGCGTTCTTTTGTTTGCGATCTGCTTCTAACGTGACGTGTTAGTGACACAATGAGAACGACATGATTTTCTATCAACAATGTTTCAGATGTTTATTTACATGGGAAATATTTGGAATAAAGTTTTATTTGACATACTTTGTGTGGTAAATATTTTGTTTTTAGTCAAATAATAGAATATGGTGGTAAAATGAATAATACGAATTGAGGAGCGAGGGGTGAAAATTTTAAAAAGGCAAGCCAGTAAATTTAGGGAAGCCGGTGCATATATTTTTGGGAAGCTGGTATAGGATATGGTTACTTAGTAATTACAATATCGAATTTTGCTTATGACGTTTTTTTAGATGATTTTAGAAAATTGCTCCCAAATTTTTCCAAAAAATTTATCATTTACAAAATGTAAGCCGGTGGGAACCGTGCTATATGGAAGCTACTGATACAATTTAATATACAGATTAGAGTTGATCGAATCGATGATCAGAGCTTATTCAATACACAAAAAACTATCGATTTATGATGTAAAGTCACCGGTTTCTAATTTGTTTTAACCATAATTAGAATAATAATTCAATATTTTAATAGAAGTATATCGATTTTTTAAAATTTGAGTAAGTGAGACATGCTATCGGACAATGGAGGCGACTATTAATGCATTTTAAATTGACCCCTTAAATCTCTGCTGAGCCCAGTATCCGTACGGTAAATTCATGGAATTCTAAGGAGTTTTTTTCCTAAGCTTTGCGTATATATATTATAAACCTAATTAATAACACTTAATTAATTAAAAGAGTTAAACATACAATATAAAATAAAACATCAAAGAAACCTTCCTGAAAATTCGTCCACAACTTTTCTATACAAAGCAATAAACCAAAAACAAAACAAAAATTAACAATACTATAAAAATAGAGATACTTACTGGTCAGAATCATAATGTCTCGTGACATGCGGCGTGGGCGCACTAGTGGGCAACAGTAGCTGGGTGTCGGGAGAGCAGGCGCGGGCGAACGCCGCCGCCGCTTCCACCGCCGCCTCCTCGTCGCATAGCGATGTGTCGTCTTCCGCTGTGGGGGTTATTCATGTTAATTTATATTTTAAAAAAATTAAGCCTCAGGATGAGAAAATATATATAATTTGAACGTAGCGGGATTCAAATCCTCGCCCTTTTGGAAAAGCTCTGGTCAAGCGCTCAGATTACAAAGTCATACGTATGGCACGTATGATTATAACTATATCGAAATTCTAATACGGTAAGTAGCTTCAATTCGGTGGAAAGTGGGGAACAGAGTGTCTTAACACTAGGTTCCCTCTGGTACTTTAGGCTTCTTTCGCGTATAACTATCTTAGACAGAAATAGCCTAGTGTTGAAACACTCCGCTTTCCACTTTCCAATCAATTTGGAGGGGTGTTGGGCAATGGAAGCCACTTTGGCGCTTTGTCTAATTAGAAAGGGAATATTTAATTTAATGAAAATATAAAATAATAACAAAATTGTTGCGTGTACAAAATGGAACAAAAATATGCACCATAACTATTTTATATTTTATACTATGTATTTTAATTTTTTAATTAAATAATTTAATAAATTCTTTATTTCATATTATTATTTTTTTATTTAGTTCTATTTTTACCCAATAATTATATCAAATCCTAATGCCCATTTATATTTAAAAATTATAAATGCCAGTAGACTTATCAATATATTCACGCCTCGCGCCCATATTACATACATTACGTTAACAAACATAACGTCACAACAAACGTCAGAATATCTTTAAAAATAAACAAAATCCTGCAATGCGGCAAGCCTATCTGTTGAGAAACGCTATCATTATCTGTGGCGGTTTAGTTTTATGATAAATATATATGAATGTTTTAGTAATTCCTTAGTAAATTATGTTACTTACATGGACAATATTTACCCGATCTTTAATTTGAATGAAAACAAAATATTATCTTAAAAGTTTTATTTTATTTATATATACTACTAGATATTACATACATAGCTTCACGCTGTATCCCGCATATAGCAGGGTAGGCAGAGGAATCATTGCGTGCTGAGTGGCGGAACTCAACGCCGCGCTTTGCTTTGTTACCAAACCCAGGAAATGAAAAATTTCATTTCCGGGAGTGGGAATCGAACCCACAACCTGTCGCGTTTACAGTCGCACCGCTTGTGCGTCTGCGCCACGATAGGCGTTATTATACTACTAGATATTAATCGTTATATTATAGCCAAATTACTCGTACATATTAATTTTATAGAAAACTGGGTGTGCTTCATGTAGATGTGTTTTGTAGTTTTTGCTGGAAAGAGTAACAAATATACATAACAAATTACGAAAATTATGCAGATGTAGGAGTGTAAAATTTGGCATACTTAAAGTTTATAAATTAGGGAATGAAAAACCCAATACTTTTTATAACAATGTATAAATTAATAAATTAAAATATTCTTTACTAGCTGCATTCCGCGACTATGTTTAAGTGAACTACATAAACATGTATTTTTTGTCTTTTTCGTAGGATTTACAGGAAAGACAAGGCCAAATAAATGTTCAGATCATCTGATAATAAATAAATACCACCGCCCACAATCCCGTGTAACACAAGACAAGATACAAGGGCGATACCAGCCTCTCAGGTGGAGACAGATGCATCTTTTGAAGGTACTCATGTCGTATCGACCATGAGCAGATTTTTTTAGTGCCTACCTACACTGTCCAAGGAGCCTACAAGTCGAATATCTACGAGTCTGTCGAATCTCTCTATGTGCAGTAGTTTCACCTGCTTTTTTTTATTTTAGACTATGTAGTATGCTGTTGGCCCTAATGGCCTCGATAGCGTCACCGGGCTTGTGGGGGAGCTTGAAGAGCTGTGACCCTGGCTTGGGGTTACGCTTGTATATGGTCCATCAGTCACTCAATAACCTTTAGCGTTTTATATGTATAGATTCTATTAGTTTTCATACGCACATTTGAATATGTAACTAGTACATAATTAACGTGAAGCCATTAAATATGATACGACGTAACAGAAAAGAAATCCACAAGCAGGGCCAGGCTATTCAAATAATTTAAAACTTCCGTGATTGTTATAATTTTTATCTTCTTTTATATATTTAGTACAGTTATTCATAATCTTATCTCCATCAGAGATTTTTAAGTACTTAGCGAGAATTATAACTAGATAATTAAGTAGGCCATAAACATATTAAGTTAATTGAATGAGTTTTTCTAAAAAAGTATTTATCATTTAATTTTTATCTTTTTAAAATATTATTCCTATACCTTAGAACAGAAAACAAACAAGTTTCGAAAATATACAGTAGGTGCTGAAACATGGAGCGGATTTTTTGTATTATTGGATCCGGACACGTGTACAACTTTTCAAGCAAAACAGACAGGACGAAGTAGGTCAAAACAACATTGTATTTAGGCATATATGTGAAGTAACAAAAGCGTTGTAAATATACTGATATTCTTTTCCAAGTCCGGATTGAAGCCCCACTATGTAAAATTTTCATAAAATAGTTATAGTAAGCAAAATTGCCAAGAGATGTACCTATATAATTTCGTCCTAGACTATTTTCCAAGTCTTATTTTCCTAGAAAGCGTTAATTGACAAATCAAAAACACATTCAGGGCTTATTTTTAAGTTTTATCGATCAATTTACTTATATGTTACTTAATTTTAATTTCGATTTAGTAATTTATACATCCCATAAGAAAAGTTATCTTAATTTTTTAAGCTTCAGCTGTATCGCGCTGTAGCAAAGCAGGGTAGGCAGAGGTTACCAGAAAACCTAGTGTTAGGACACTCCGTTCTCTTTTAACATTTCCGTTCCCACTTTCGCCAGATTAAGGCATTGCATGCTGAGTGGCGGAACTCAACGCCGCGGTTTGCCTTGTTACCAGAGCGTGGAAATTAAATAGTTAATATTTTAATTTCCTGGAGTGGCAATTGCACCCACGTTTACAATCGCACTCTTGTGTGTCTGCGCTACGACAGGCGATTTATCAACCTAGTCGCGCCTGGTAAAGATATAACTTTTATTGTAAGCAATAAAGCATAAAATATTCAGGAATGTAGTAAACAAAAACCAACTAAACTTGTTTTTTTAATGAAGTATTTGATTTTCGCGATTTTTACATATATTAAACGAAACTATATCAACCGGATTAATTGCATATATTTTAGTATTCGGTATCCAGTTTAGTTTTATTTAACTTTAAATAACAGCGAAATCTCTCTATAATCTATTAAAAGATCTGGGCCTGTCTAGAACTATTCATTTCTAGCACGTATTTCGAAGGCGGCATTAGTAGGATCTTTTCAAATTTGGTTAGGTAGAGAGAGGAGCGCGGATAGTTTTTTTTTAATAAGATATACTATGACTATAGTAGGAATAAAATTGAAATTGAAAGAGCAAAATTAGTAGAAAGGAGTGTCAGTTTGGGCACTTTGAAGAGAAAAATATTATTTAAATTGGGCAATCTCAAACTGAAGCGGGTTAGGTCTTTCGATAGCCTGGTAGCGTATATATCATCGTACTGTTCTTTTCGTAATACGGAATTACTATTTATTATAACAACTTATACAGAGTAAAGAGAAAAATCTTAAAACACTTTTTTACAAAATTTATGCACACGCAGGAGTTTGAAATTTAACATAAAGTTTATATGGAGAAGAAGTTCAGACAATGAATATTTTTATAATAGTCCGTTAGATATACATTAAATAGATAAATTAAATACATTGTGTTTGAAACAGACGTTGGTTGGTTGCCTTACCAATGTAATCCGGTTAATATAGTTTAGTTTAATATATGTAAAAATCGCGAAAACCAAATATCTCATTAAAAAACCAAGTTTAGTTATTTTTGTTTACTTCATTTCTAAATATTTTATGCTTTATTGCTTACAATAAAAGTTATATCTCTACCAGGCGTGACTAAGTTGATAAATGAGTAACATATGCGTTGCCTGTCTGTTCCAACGCATATGTTAGATTTTATATGTTAGATTTTATGTTTGATCCATGCACTCCACCCTACCTAAAAGAGCGTTTCAAGTTCCTAGGACACTCTCATCCCAAAAATCTGCGCTCTGATGAAAATTTTATCCTAAAAATTCCTTCACACTCCTCTTCCTTTTATAGTTCCTCCTTCACAGCTACAGCCTCTCGATTATGGAATGATTTACCTTTGAATATGAGGCAAGCAAAATCATTATCCATTTTTAAACAACAGCTTAAAATATATTATCTTTCTTTATAACCTATCTATAATAAACGTAACTGTCATCTATATCGTTAATTAAAAAAATATATTACCTACATTGCCATTTATATATATATATATATTTTTCATGTATATGTAATATATATGATTATAGAATACTTATATATGTATTTATTAGTGTATATATTATGTAATAAGTATATGTATGTATATGATATATATTTATTGTATGTATTACTTATATAGCTGTATATTTATTTTATCTATTATCGCATCTACTTTATGTATTGTTCACACCCCCTTAGCCCCGTTTCCCTTCCTTTATTTCCTATGCCTTAAGGTTGCCTGGAAGAGATCGCTGTTATAGCGATAAGGTCGCCTTTTGTACAATTTAACTATTTTTGTTTCATGTTTCTCTTTTTTTGTAATTAATATGGGTGTACAATAAAGGATTATTATTATTATTATTATGTATCTCATTATAAGTTCTCGGGTTCAAAGGAACCCGGTCCTTTGGAAGGCTTGCGTGGGGACACAGGTCCAACACGTAGAGGCCCCTTTGAGACAACAATATTTTTTTAATCTGACGCATTGACCGGGATCCATCTCTGAGTAACCATAGGCAATTGCTCAGAGACGGTTACCGGTCATTGCGTAGGAGCTATGGAATATATGGAAAACTAAAACAGGGCTATGGAATGGAGTTTGGATGGACTAAGTACTGGGTTATTGATTGAGACTATCGGACGTCCGCCTTTTCAACAGTCTCAAATTGAAAGGTTATTATTATTATTATTATGTTACTCGTCAACATATTTACGGGTACTAGTACATTTTTTTACGTCACCATCAAATATTGGCTATCTCAGTGTAAAACGTCCTTAGCATTTCATGGATTCACATAAAGGAGCTCGAATTTTTTAAATTTAATTATGCGGCGGCGGAAAGTGGGGAACGGAATTGTTGTAAGAGAACGGAGTGTCTTAACACTAGGTTCTCAGGTTCCCTCTGTCTACCCTGCTATATGCGGGATACAGTGTGAGGTTATAAAAAAAAGCTTCTACACTCGTCGGCTTAAAGTGTAAACCTACCATTTCCATTTATGACGTTATGATTTTTTTTATACTATTCAAAATAGTATAAAAAAACAATTGAGAAAACCACCTGCTGTATTTTTTTGAAATTGTCAAATTCTCTTTTAAATTTTTGTAAAAATAACAATCAAGCATCTTAAGAGAGCATAAATTCAGATGTTTTTTTTTATATGATAGCTACTATTGATTTGGTCTTAATTTCGTTAATATCTGACAAGTAGTTATTCGTAATGTTACTTTTTAGAGCACTTAGTATGAAGTTGTTTTTTTTTAATGATGTACGAACTATATAACAAAAATAAAAATATATTAATTTACTTACGATCATATTCAAATGCAGGATTAATCATATCCACATAGACGCGTACACATTTTGCACAAAAAGAATACTATAAACTATAAGAATCACATAAAAACTTTATTTTTCTTACAATTTCGTGCACTTTTTTAATTACAAACACCAAAAAGACTTAAGACGACTACTATTACTTTTATTTTCACTAAATATACTCAATATTTTCGGTTATTTATAAATTATAATTGTATATAAAGAAGGTAAAAAATTAGGCAATCCGTCAAGCTATGCCGCGAACAGCATTGCTTTATCTAATGACAGACTGTTTACATTTTTTTCATAATAGTCTTTGGTAACATTATACTATGTTGGTGATAAGTTATGTAATTTAAATGATATTCTATAGTAGATAGAATGACATCGAAATTTTAGTTGGTTAATGTTACATACAAATCAAATAGTTATTCATTCTTTTAATCGACTTCAAAAAATAGAGGTTCTCGGTAAGAATGTGCGAATACTATTCGAATCGGATCGAATAATACTGTTCGGTTCGAAATTCCATTAGAATAATTCAAAAAATTCGAATTTTTCAACAAATTTGTTATTTTTTTAAAATAATTATGTGATATTTCAATATTGATCATTTTTTTTTAAATAATTCGAAGCTTTTAATTGGTTTGTTAATTTTATTATGTAAAAAAAACTGATCTTCAAAATATTAATAAATTCTCAAATTCCGAAATTATTTGTCAATTCAATTCAATTTAAATTTCGATTTCGAACATTATAGTTCGATACGAATAATTCGCAAATTCGAATTATTCGCACACCCCTAGTTCTTAGTTCGACTGTATTTTTCTACGAACACTATAACTATTTTAGGGCGAATCAATTTTGGTGATTTTTAAAAAATGATAGCTAGTGCTTCTGTCTTGTCACCAATTTTTATGGTCCCATTTAAATTTCGTTATGAGTATAACGAGTAGTTTTTAAGTTAATTATTATTTATTATATTTTATTTCAGGTTGGATTTCCTTTTTTTATTTAAATTTTAATTATTGAGTTAAGCTGTAATTCGTATAATATTTTTAATTTCAAACAAATGTTACGCTTTTTTCGGTATAACTGTAGTCAAAGAGAAGCTACCGTCATGACTGTGTTCTTTGTTTGTCGCCTGAATTTGAGACATTGCGTAAGAGAAAAAATGTATCATTTAAAAGAGAAGAAATGTATAATATAATTTATATAATCATTTACCCAAATGGACTACGGACCCACATCCAATAACGTTTACAGTCACTGTCCCATTACACCACTACGGCCTCATGGAGTTAGTTCTTAAATGAAATTATAACCCGTTTAAAATTTTTAATAAAAACAAAATGCTTGTAATAATGTCATAATACAAGTCACTACAAGTCAACAGATTGGGATGGGATGCGTACATTTTACTCATCTTATCCCTGGGGGCCGGTTTGCTTCTCTTCTGATGATCCTAGTGACTGTGCCGCCGCTGTCGCCGATGTGGTCCTGCAGGGTATGGAACTTTATATTCCTAGCTCTGTAGTGCCAATTGGTGGCAAGTCACGGCCTTGGTTTGGTACATTCTGCAAACAAGCTGCCATTGGCAAGCGCGAAGCGTATCAAGCCTGGGTCGAAGCACTAGTCACTAAGGATCCAAAGGTGAAAACCTTAAAGAAGAAGTATAACCGTGCCTCTAGGTTCTTTAAGCGGCTAATTGCCAGAGCAAAGTCCGAGCATATTGTCAAAATCGGCAGGAAGCTTGAGAGCCTTCCGTCTGGAACACGCCAGTTCTGGGCGCTCTCTAAGGCTGCACTTGGCAACTTTAGCCAGCCTTCGCTTCCGCCGCTACGCACAGGAGGTGACGTCCTGGTCCATACGGCGAAGGAGAAAGCCGATGTCTTGGGCACTCTTTTCGCCTCGAACTCGACTTTGGATAACCAAGGAACCACACCACCTACCATCCCGCGGTGCGAGAGCTCAATGCCAGACATTAAATTCAGCCAAAAAGCTGTTCGGCGAGCTCTGTCTTCCTTGGACATCCACAAGTCGAGTGGACCGGATGGCATTTCTCCTTTAGTGCTCCGTGCATGTGCTCCTGAGTTGACACCGGTGCTAACGCGTTTATTTCGGCACTCTTACTCCGTCGGCGTAGTCCCGGACACGTGGAAGAGCGCTCTGATCCACCCGATCCCGAAGAAAGGCGATGGCTCCGATCCAGCTAACTACAGGCCCATCGCTATCACCTCCCTGCTTTCTAAAGTAATGGAGAGCATTATAAACAGCCAGCTCCTGGTGTATCTAGAGGATCACCAGTTGATCAACGACCGTCAATATGGCTTCCGCCATGGTCGTTCAACTGGTGACCTTCTGGTTTACCTGACCCATCGCTGGGCTGCTGCTTTGGAAAGCAAGGGAGAAGGCCTGGCAGTTAGTTTGGACATGGCGAAGGCCTTCGATCGTGTGTGGCACAGGGCGCTCCTCGCAAAACTTCCATCGTATGGGCTTCCCGAGAATTTATGCAAGTGGGTCGCCAGCTTTCTCACTGGGCGTAGCATTAAAGTCGTTGTCGACGGTTTTTGCTCCGATCACATGCCCGTGAACGCTGGCGTTCCCCAAGGCTGTGTGCTGTCCCCTACGCTATTTCTTCTGCATATCAATGACATGTTGGTGGACTCTAACATTCATTGCTATGCAGATGATAGTACGGTGGACGCTGTATACTCCGGCCGCGCAGGTCATTCTCGGGAAAACGTTGACGAGTGCCGAAAAAAACTTGTGTCTTCTGTTGAGGCATCCCTCGGGAATGTCTCTTCATGGGCTGAAAGGAACCTTGTTCAATTCAACCCCTTGAAGACACAAGTTTGCGCGTTGACCACCAAGAAAACCCCATTTGTCGTGTCACCAGTTCTCAAGAACACTCCTCTTAAAGCCGCGCCCAGTATCAGCATATTGGGCCTTAGCGTTTCGAGTGAGTGCCAGTATCGCGATCATCTGGAAAGCAAGGCCAAGTTGGCCACGAAGAAACTGGGTGTTATCGCCAGAGCGAGACAGTACTTCACGCCAAAACACCGTTTGGCCCTGTATAGGGCTCAGGTTCGGCCTCATATGGAATACTGTTCTCACCTCTGGGCTGGTGCACCCCAGTATCAGCTTGAACCATTTGATCGCATACAACGCAGAGCCATTCGAATCGTTGGGGACCCGGTAATCTGTGCAGGGCTTGACACTTTGGCGTTGCGTAGAGACGTGTCCTCGTTGTGCGTTCTCTATCGCATATATCACGGGGAGTGTTCTGGGGAATTGTTTGACCTGATTCCTGCCGCAGGATTTTCAAACCGCACAGTACGCCACAAGCTTAAATACCATCCACACCACCTGGATGCGTGGCACTCCAGTACTGTGCGGTTTCGAAGGAATTTCCTTCCACGTGCCACTGAACTGTGGAATGGCCTACCTGCGGCAGTTTTTCCAGGTCGATACGAAATGGGTACCTTCAAAAAGCGCGCCTACTCCCACCTCAAAGGCCGGCAACGCACCTGTAGCTCCTCTGGTGTTACACGGGGCCGTGGGCGGCGGGGATCACTTACCATCAGGTGACCCGAACGCTCGTTTGCCTTGTCCTTTCCATAAAAAAAAAAAAAAAAAAA